>JAQQSV010018580.1:0-11372 GCA_028646515.1 Pseudochirops corinnae | reverse complement strand
TCAGAGGCAGACAGCTCCCAGGTTCTTGTCCAGTCCTCTGGGCAGTTCTTGCTGCACACTGAAGTTAACAGGGTCCAGCACATCTCAAAACCTGCACAACTTCTGTTGCTAAGAATTCAAGGATCAACCAAGCCACAAACAAACAAAGTCTTATCCTGGTCATGCTTCTTCAATCCACAACACCTGTCCCTAGGACCCAGAAGAAATCTCAGCCTTTTCAGCAGCAACTTCAGCCTTCACTAGATTCTCGACTCAAGAAAACTCCAACTCAGTTCTCAGTCCAGCAAGTAGCAGCCCAGCTTCCAGATTCTGGGAAAATTCTGCTCCCTCCACCAGAAGCCACCAGGAGGAAAATTCTTGATTCTGAATGTCTCTTCTCTGGGATTCTTCTTAAATACACACACACACACACACACACACACACACACACACACACACACACACACACACTGGCTTCCTGTCTCAGCCAACCCCTTCCTGTTATGTCAGCAACAGGAGACAGAGTTCACACCTTCTGTTTCTTTCACAGAATACTTAGCCCTTAGTTACTAAGGGCTAAGTACCTGCTTAGTTGACATAACAAAAAGGGTCTTCAAATTAAAATTAATTACCTTTACAAGGCAGAAGTTACATTAAGATGCCTGGAGTTCCCAGTAGTTTGTATTTGTTATCAGCAACTGGTGGTATCACACCACCACAAATTGTTAACTAGCTAAGTCATCTGGCCACATAGCCTTCTACACTATGGCCAACTGCTTTTCTGTGGGGTCCTATTAGTACTTAAGTATCTGAGTCCCTTTTAAGAAGGGGTCTTATGCCCATTTCCTTCACTGTAGCACCTAGTGCATAATAAGGCCCCAAGGTGCTCTGATTTCTTCTGCTCTTTTTTTTTAATATTGAGGGAAAAAAAATTTAAAAAGCAATGATAGGATTATCTCCTCTATGTGCTTCTGAGTGTAGCTCAAAAGTCTAGCATTGAAATCTCTTGCCTTAGAGACTCTAGTATTTTAAGACTTTGAGACCTAATACAAGAGGACACAAATATATTTTGTAGTTTAATAACTTGCTATTGTTTATTGTCATTGTTTGTTGTTGCTGTTGTTTTTCTTATACTTCCAAACTATGGAAAATGAGTAGCACACTGTAGTGTTTCCTTCAGATTGTTAATCCAACACCTGACATGTATTCTTCCTATTAAGGAGCATGCCTATATAGTCAAAAGTATATCATTTTCAAATCACAGGCATTCATTATAGACCTTTTCTCCTCTTGATATACATTATACATACACACACACACACATGCATGTGTATGTATATATGTATGTATATGTATATATATATATATATACACATATAGTGCTTATGTGCATAAATTGAAAATAGTAATGGTTTTTAGAGCAGAAAGTACTGTTTGTTTCAAATAGTAAATAAAATATATAAAACAACCTCCATTACATCCAAATGCATAAGTGATTTGCATCACCAGCAATTGGATCTAATCTTTAATCAGCCTTTCAGGAAAGATTCTAATAACCTATCTTCCTCTTGGGGCTCAGATTCTCTCTAATGAATCAAACGGGTAAAACATTCAATACAGACATTACTTGGAAGACATTGTACTTGGAACTGGAGCTTGATACAATAGAAAACCATTTAAAACATTTTAAGGCTTTGTTTTTCCTTTTACAATATCTAATTTCAAGTATGCATGATGACAACAAAGTGGGTGCAACCACCTAAAGTGAACTATGTTCCAATTCCTTTTAGCTCTGTAGCTACCATGGTAAAATTTATACTTGCCTCAAATGCTTAAAAATTGCAGTTTAAAGGCTGGTCAAATTCCTAGGGAGTGTGGATCTAGGAACCTTCATTCTTAACCCCTCTGAGTATGGTTGTTACTGCTCAAGCACTCAAATCTCTTAAGATGTAATATAAGTGGTCACATATAAATTTTGTAATTTAACAGCTTGTTATTGTTTATTGTCATTGTCTTTTTTTAAAACACTGGCACTAAATAATCTGATGTTTTATAAAAATTTTCAAATCTGCTTGGAGACTACTGATAAATGAAATTTTTCTAACAATATTTTCAAATACCTTAAAATAATTGCAAATATCAAAATGCAATAATACTTAATAGGTTGAGGAAAGAGTCCCTTCCCTCTGCCTATGAGTTGTAAATTAATATGATAGCTAAAGAAGCATGAATGAAGCAGGGGACTTTTTGGTACCTTTGTATATTTTTTTCTGTAGATAAGCACATTTGTATGCAAATATTCAAGAATGATAAAGCTTCTTGATATAATAGATATTTCTCCCTATAACACATATTTATGCATAATTCTAAGTAAATTTAATAACTATTTGTATACATTTGATTAACACATCAATATTGTATTATTCACTTTTCTATCGGACTTTAAGGTACGCAGTGTTTTCCCTCTATTAGCCCTGTTAAAGTACCTTTATTAATGCCATTTTACAAATGAGAGGGCTAATAATATACCCAAGGTGACACAGCTCATAAATATCAGAACTAGGGTTCAAACCCAGTTTTCTTGACTTGACTTAACTTTCCACCACACCAGGCTGCCTCTTACTTCTAGTTATCTTATGAGCTCCTTCTAGTATTCCCTCCTCATGTACATTCGGATCTAGTTGAGTCATTTCAAGTTTGGGGTATTGGTTTTGTTTAGGACTTTCATAAAAATCATCTCAGAAGTAATCTTACTACTATGTGAAATTGCTTATTACTGTGGCTCTGGTTTGCTGTTTTCACTTTTGACTTTGTCTTATCTAACCTAATCCAAAATTTAATTTGCTTAGCTCAGCTTTTGCATATCAGAGCTTGTTCATGTGTATATCAGAGCCTGGTCAGGACAAGTCTCTTTGAGTACCAGGAGTCATGGAAACTTATGAACCATAACAGGATATATTAATCTCATTTGGCTCCAGCTGTTCTGCTTGACCCTGATCACCTTCACAGACTTCATCTTCTCTGATCTTTCTCTTTCTTCCTTCTTCCTTCTCTCCTTCACTCTGTTAGGTCAAATTCTTGATACTATTCTCATAACCTATAGTTCTTCTGAATTCATGGGTTATGTGTTCTTCCTTTCATCTTTTTTTATGTTCTTCTAAAATCTAAACTCATCAGAGAGCTCACTGCGCAGCCACATATGTTTCTTTCCCATTTGAAATTATTCATGATTGCATTGTAAGAATTCTATTTTTTTCTAATTCATATTCCTCTTGAAACATAGTCCCGTTGATTGTTTGTATGTTTATATAATCATAATTATAATCATATAGTTTATATGATCATATTTTTTTCTCTTAATTTCTTGGCAAATTTCTTTACTAAAGTCATGAGTCAGAAGCATTTCCAAAGTAGAACTTACTCTCATTACTTCATCTACCTTCTGAGAAATGAAGTTCTTACTAAGGTAAATCAAGAATTTAACAGATGCTCTGCTTTTAAAAGATTGAGGCTTTCAGCAAATGTCTGGATAGTTGAAGTCCTCTGACACTAATATAGTTTATGGCTTTAACAGAGTATATAATCTGTTCTGGGAAAACATCAGCCTAGAGTAGTGGAAAGTATTCTGGATGGGGAACTGGGAGATGGGTTCTAGCCCCAGCTCTGCCACTAATGAGCTACATAACATCAGGAAAATCACTCCCCTTTTCTAACCTTCAGTGTTTACATCTGCAAAATGAAAACATTAGATAAGTTCTAAGTCTGCTTCACACTGCAGCATTCTATTTTATGAATGTTCATAGCCCTGTTTAGCCTGGAGGACACCATTTGCCTGCATTGCTTTAGGCACCATGAGGGAAATGGATGTATAACATGGTGCTTGTCCAACAGAGATATTACTATCTAATTGGAAAAAAACAAAGCTGTCAAACAGTAAGTAACTGGTGACCAATACAGGACAATATATAATTGAAGGTTAAATTATATGGTAGATGTGCTAAGTACTATAGTTCAAAGAAAGAGGAAATGGATGAAGATTGGAGTAACCATGAAAGCATGAAAGTGAGGCTTCCTGAAAGAGACAAGGTTTGGCCTGGGCTTAGAGCCATAGGATTTGACTGCATGAAAAGAAGAGAAAAAGAAGGAGAGTAACATGAATGAAGAATTCATCTCCTAGCCATCCTTTCTTCTCCATTTCTAGTGGTACCACCCTAGTCTAAACATTTGCCTAGATTATTGTAACATCCCCCTGGGTAATGAGAATAAAAAGTAGTGTCTTTGAGGGGTAGCAAGGGAAGAGACTCCCTGGAGCAGAGGTTTGGTCTTTGGAGAGTAGGAAATAGAGTTGGGCGGGTATGGTGGGGCCACAGTGAAGAAAGACAATCTTAAAACTCAAGCAGAGGAATTTAGGTATGATAGAGGTTGGATAAGCTTTTAAGCCAGGGAACAACATGATGAAAGCAGTATTTTAAGGCCAGTCAGACAATGATGTGTGAAATGAAAGGAGGAGGGATTAGAAGCAGGGAAGGCAGCTAGGAGAGTATTAAAATAATCTAGATAAGTGTGTTGGCACTGAGGATGTAGAAGAAGGGACAGATGTGAAAAAGATTTCAAAGGAAAAATCCACAAGGCTTCATGGCTTGAATAGGAATAGGAAATCCTCTGAGTATTCATTTCCCAAGATCATAGATCCTTCCACAATCTTGGAGGCATCTAGTCCAACCCCATCATTTTACAGATGAGGAAACTGAGACTCAGGAATGTTAAGTGATTTATTCAAGTTAAACAGGTGTTGGTGAGACCAAGTGTTAGGGCTTACTGGAGGTTGCAACGATGGGCACCACATAATACAATCAAGACACCTATGTCATTGAAGACATTTCCCCATGATGATTACAGTTCCAAATGAAGCCCCAGCTGAGCTGCATAGAGTCCCTGATAAGCTCTGCTAGTGCCCTGGCACTGAAGCTCTTACTTCCTGCTTAGCTGTAGAAACACAGTATGTAAAGATTATCTTGACTTCAGAAAAATTCCCCAAGGGGTTATAATAACTTTATGTTAGTCAACAAGTTAACAAGTATTTAATAAGCACTTAGTATGTGCTGAGCACTAATTCCTAATTACAAAGACAAGCAGAAAGATAGCTCCTGCCCTCAAGGAACTTATATTCTAACAGACGACAACACATAAAAGAAACCTGGAGTGGGAGAATAAGGGAATGAGAGGTGAAGGGGGGAGGGGGGAGAGGGGGAGAGGAGGAGGCCTTATAGAGAAAATCCAGGAGGACAGTTAGGAGTACTGCCTGGATAGGAATGATAGAAGTTCTGGGGGGGAATCTGCCAATCAGAAACTGGGGCCTAAGGGGCAGAGGATACTTTCACTGTGCAAAGTCCAGTGCTGGAATGAGCCTCCAGGGAAAAGAGATTTCTGGACATTTTAGAGAAAGTTTGGGAGGAGAGATTTAGGACATCAATTTTGTAAATCAATACAGGGAAGCACAGGGGCACCTAGGTGCCCCAGCAGATAGAGTTCTTGGCCTGAAATCAGGAAGACTCATCTCCTGAGTTCAAATATGTACTCAGATACTTGTTAACTATGTGACCCTGGGCAAATCATACAAACCTGATTGCCTTAGTTTTCTTATCTGTAAAATGCACTAGAGAAGGAAATGGCTAGCCCCTCCAGTATCTCTACCAAATGAAACCCCAATGGGGTCATAAAGAGCCAGGCATGACTGAAAAACAACTTAACAACAACAGTTAAAGTACCCAGAAACCAGGGTGACCAACAAACAAACAAACAACAAACCCTGTAGTTTGCATTTTAAGTAGCTTTTACTGAAATTTATTTTCTTTGCTTGAAAAATTTCATTTTTTTCTTCTTCCCATGGAGCCAGATTGTTTACATCCTTCAAGACTCCTCTTTTGAATAAGAGTTCTATTTGTGGATTCAGGGAAACCTGGGTTTGAATTTCACCCCAGACACTTACTAGTTGTATGACATTGGGCAAATCACTTAACTTTTGGGGGATTGATTTTCTCATCAGAAAATGAGGTGGTTAGACTCAGTAATCTCTAAAGTCCATTCTAGCTCTAAGTCTCTATATCACCAACGTAATACCCACAGCAGCTGCTATGAATACGCAGGCATATTTCCAGACACTCTTCTTCAAAGACAAATCCAAGATGTTTATTCCTATAACAGAAAGCCAAATCTACCATGGTAATAAAGAAATTGATACATATTACCAATACAGGAAGCACCACCATCCCCAAGCCTTCCCTCTGTCAGGCCTCCCCACTAACAAGCTTCCTTAGGCAAAATGCCCCTCTCTTACACATGCTAGCTGCTCTGCCTCTCTCTCTCTCTCTCTCTCTCTCTCTCTCTCTCTCTCTCTCTCTCTCTTTTTCTCTTTCTCTCTCTATTTCTGTGTGTGTGTGTGTCTCTCTCTGTCTCTGTTTCTCTCTCTCTCTCTCTCTCTCTCTCGTCCATCTTGCTCTCCCACTTCCTGCTCTACTCATTCCTGTTCTATCCATTTGGCAAGCACCTCCCTCCACAGGCTGCACATGACTCAGGTTCAAAGCAGATCACATAGGCCTATAAATGGGCAAGAAAGATCTTCCCATTCCATTAACAATACATTGACAATACAATCTCTTATCATATGAGCGCCCAGAAGGCCTTTCCAGACCATTCTGGAGTTTATTAATCTCTCCCCTCCTCCATCCTGACAGCCCTAGTCTCTCTACATTGTACAATTATCATGTACTGTCTTGTGGAAGCTCTTGAACTTTCGGATTTATTGTATGCTCATTTAAATCTTGTATATAACTTTTTCTGTGTTTATGCCTTATCTCCACAATTACATTAAAAACTCATGGAGAATAGTGATTCTTTTGTAGTGAACTCTGTATCCTATACTATGCCTTGCATGTAGTTGGTGCTCAATAAATATTTGTCCTCTTTGCCTTATATTTTCCACCACAGATAGTACTGCAGCCCTTCATTATAAATGGTTTGTTAAGATTTTACATTTCCTATATACCTTTCACTTGAGGAATTTATATCACTTTTATAAACTGTAGCCAGAAGCCTCTATTTGGAAAGCATAAAGACATGGATCATTTCCTATAATTTAAAAGCAAGCATCCCAGAGGTACAGAGCAACATTTTGACTGGAAGTCTTCAATGTCATTCTAATCACTGAATGGAAAGGTTTTGACATTCCATTTAGAACATTCTGCCTGAAAGGTTCCAAGATATCCAGCTGAGAGAATACTTATTTCAGTTTCTCTGCTTCATGTATCCTGTCATGGTGTTATGAAATACATGAATAACCTCCCTGAGTAAATGATGTCTCCACTGCCATTTGAAATTATTGGCTTAGGTAATAGGCTACTTTTCTGAAGGATGAGAAATTTACCACCTTCTAAATGATGAGATAGAAAGCTACAGGGACAGAGATAGCCATTATTCAAGGTGAGACTTTACCTCAAGGATGCAATGGTTGAAATTCGGAACTACCTAGAAGCTCTAACTATTGATTTAAAAAAAATGTAAAATGGATGGAAAACTGAGGCTTACCACTTCTGCTGCCTGGTTTTTTCTCTCTATTAAAAGTTGCCCTTGTGATCATTGATTTAGAGTGGGAAAGAGTCTTAGAAGCCAAGTCCAACACTCATTTTGCAGATAAAGAAACCAAGGTCCAAAGAGGTTAAATGATTTCCCAAGATCACATAACTAGTAAGAGGCAGAAGCATGATTCAAAATCCAGGTTCTCTGACTCCAAATAAAGCACACTTTGATTGCAATTATATAAAATTCATTCACACTAAAATGTAAATGACTTGTGCCCAAAATTTTTCCCAAGGAGATTTGAATTCCAACAATATAACAACAAGCACCCTAGCATACCCAGGATGGCTGCTAGTACAGGTTCTTTGATCTGCTTCTCTAAAGGAAAGCAACTTTAAAAGGGTCAACAATCTTACTTTAATTACACACACACACACACACACACACATATGTATGTATGTATGTATGTATGTATGTATGTATATCATTCACTTAGTTCAGGGGGAAAAGTCAGCACCCTGAACGGAAAAAATACAAACAGAAATTACAAGCAGAAAAAAATACAGACAGAGAAAATAACACAAATCAGTAGACAGGGCTTCCAGCTGTCTGACCAAAACAATACATACAGTTACCAGAGAGAGCAGCACCAACATCTGGGTTTTTAACCACACAAACACTTCAATGAATGAACCCCAAAGCAAAACCTCCCCTCAGAGTATATATACCCTTCTTCAGAGCCAGAGGGCTTCAAAACCCTCATGACCCACTGCCTAATTACAAAGTAACAAAAGGTGTGGGCATTCCTGAAAAACAAACCTCCCCTAATCAAGCTTCTCTTGTGAAGCCTATTAATGGATGGGAAAGATCTTCAACTCCCATTAACATTGTAAACAGGGATAAGATTCTTAAGTTAAAGTAACAAAGTTTCCATTGGTTTGCGTAGGCAACCTTCTTAAGTTCATGCATTGGTGAGCAAGAGGAGGTATTCCAATTGTGAAAGAGCCCCTCCCTATAGAAATATAATATCTAAGCACTCATCTGTACAACAGAGCAATTGGTCCTTTTGGTAGTAACCAACAATTTGATTCCCTCTAGGATGTCTGTAACAGTAAATTGACTACCTGATTTCTATCAGGAGGAGCTTGACCTTCCTATCATGAGCCTCTGTTAACATTTTTTGTATCAAGCAAAAGAATACCACACCTTCTTATTCCTGAATAGAAGTCAAAGGTCAGCAATATGGCCTTCAGGTAACTAACATAGGTTTCATCTCTTCATTATTGCTTATGAAGCTGTGACTTACATTTTCCCCAATAGTCTACATAACCACTGCCAAACATTTTACCTCTTCCCTAACCTGGGAAGGCCTTGGTCCTAACCCATTCTGCATAGTGCCTCAAGAGGTAATTGGATTTTCTTTCTCTTTCTGAATAACTATGGGGGGGGAGGGGGAGAGAGGGAGACATTTTAGTCTCTGAGGTGATAAATGAAAAATAATAGAATCACAGGTTAGAGGTAGAAGGGATCTTTAATGTGATCTAGTCCAATACCTTCATTTTAAACAGTTGAGGAAACCAAAGGTGGCAAGCAGCAAAGCTAGAGTCTGAGTTCAAGTCCTCTACCTCACTCTTTCCAGTATACCATAAAGGACCTTTTACAGACTATTAATTGTATTAATAATAACTTTATTCATTTCATTTTCTAGAATTGTTTTTAAGGACAGCTTCATAAAAAACATAAATGATAACCATCAAGTCATCATTCCAAGAAAACAACAACGAGAACATAATCACATCACTTCAGTGTACAAAGTATATTTGTATGTGCATATATATTTGTATATTTGTATTATACATAGTATATCTGGGCAACTTTACCTTACAACTTTTTTGGCTTTCTGTGGGTATGAGGTTTCATAAATATTTTATTTCATCCAATAAGTTATTTTATCCACTTGCCAATAAGAAAAAAAACCAAAATGTTTATGTTTCTAATTAAAGGTTAAATGTTCCTTCCAATTCATATTCAGGAAATTTTCTATAATGTGACACAATTATATGGGGGAAATATTTGGCACAGATAGCTACATATTTTATTTTGTTATCAAATATACACATAGCAAAGTATCCTATACTCCAACTGATAAATCTATTTTTCTCATTGTTTTCAAGTTACCTGACCTCACAGCTATTCAACTTCTAAGCTGTTTCAATCATGTCCTACAATGAAAAAGGAAAGTGATTTCAAAGGCAGTAAATCAAAGATGTAGCTTTCCTGACTCTGAATCATGAATTCATCAAAACCCATTTCCCAGAGAAGCAGTGCCTAGCTGAATCTGAGGTTGCTTAGTTGCATGGCCAAGTCAAATTAATAAGTATTTAGTAAATGCTTCCTATTTATTATGCGTTGTATTCAGTTCTGGGGATACAAATACGTGCAAAAAGAAAGGCAGTCCCTGCCTTCAAAGAGCTTACATTCCAATGGGAGGAAGAGAATTCAAAAAAAGGGGACTGAAAAGTTGGGGGTGGAAGGACAAGATATGAAGGTACCCAGGGTACCTTTGTAGAGAACGTCTAGGAAGAGAGTCAGAAATGCAGTCTGGAAAGGAATAAAGACATGGGGGACCCAGGTACCCTCCCTGAGATGAAGGTTCTGGGAGGACCCAGATGATCAGAGGGAAAAGTCTCAGGGATGGAGGGTGCTTCCAATCTATGAAGTCTAGGGCCCGACTGACACTCCAAGGTAAAGGGAATATTGGGGTATTGTAAAGAAAGTGTAGGAGAGTTAGGAGTGTGACTTGGAGAAGAATGACCCCGTGAGGGAACACTCACAGCCCAAGAAAAACAGATTAATAAACAAAGGAAAAGACATCTGAGGATACCTAAATCCCACAGATATGCAGCTCCACCATGTTGGAAGAATAATATATTAACTTAGGATGAGCACCTCCATTTTCTTTCTAAGCCTCTATTTTATGACTAACATTGTTATGTAAATTATTTTCTGTTATACAGATTTGAGTAGTATAGTTTGGCAATAAAATATGTATTCCCCATATTTGGAAAAAAAAAACCTTTAGTGATATCTGCATGTCTCCCAAATTTGGTAAACAACTGTTAACAATATGTGTTTGTGTCTTAATTTTGGTAAATAACTGATAAACATTTGCTAACAACATTAGGAAACTAAAGCTCTGATTGGTAGTTTCCTTTTATCATAAGCTTAGGTAGTCAATCACCAATCAAAATTTAGAAATAATTTGTAAATGTCCCTTAACCAAAACCCCAGAAACCCCAGCTATGAGTCTGTTCCTGAGTCATGAATAAGATAGATTGTTGGGGCCTCACATTTGAAGATTTAAGCATTCTGTATTTGCTCGAGAGCAATGCCATTTGATAGGCACTTGTCAGAATGCCAACTCTGAGGGATAACCACAGATTGTGGCGAGTAGAGAGGAAATACTGTAAACACATTTTTTGGAACTTTTACGAATCAAACTGATGGTTTGTTCCTAGAAGGTTAATGTTAATTATAATGTTAATAAAGTGTGCATGCATTGAGAAATATGTCTAGTTGGTGTTTCTGTTATATATAACATAAAGTGGTTTTAAACATGCACTATGTGTAACACATGGAAACAAAGTTCTTATCTCCTTGTCATTCTCTCCAAGTACCATGTCACTCTGAGAAATTTGAATACATCAGTGAATCCATGACTTTTGTGATGTAGCCACTACCCTTAAATATATATATATATATATATATATATATATATATATATATATATATATATATATATATATATATATATATAT
>JAQQSV010018579.1:0-11372 GCA_028646515.1 Pseudochirops corinnae | reverse complement strand
AGCCCCAGGAAAAACCGCTGAACCTGCTATGCACCCTGCGTTCCCTCCTACCCAGTTCCGTCAGTCCTCACCTCGGCTGTGAGAGGGCTGCAGAAACCTCCAGCTGGGTGAGTCTGCTGGGTGGGGCTTCGCAGTCTGCCGTGCTCTGCTCTCAGGTCCGTGCTGGTGCCACTCCTGTGTGCTCCGTTCTCCCTGCCCTGACCTGATTAGGCACTTCTCTGGGCTGGGAATCTATCACTCTCTGTCTCACAATGGGTTCTGTCACTCTTAAATCTGCTCAGATTTACTTTTTAGTTCCCAAGGACGAAATTCTTGGGGAGCTTGTTCAAGTCACTGCTTACTCTCTGCCATCTTAGCTCCGCCTCCTCTGATCCTTATTCCTTCTTGACTGTGTTCAAGTGAGGTGTCAAGGACTAAACCCTTCATGGGGAGGAATGCCTCAGGCTTTTATCTTCTCACTAAGGCCATGAAGCTGAAAGCAGATGGTCCTTCTGTTGCTTCTATCCCTGTTGTGTCTATTCCTTCCTACTTTTAAATGAAAGAGACTGTACATGACTAGTATCTTATCACCTTTGACAGGTCAGGAGAGAGAGCTTGCAGAAGTCAAGTAGAATCCATACTAAGATCTGCCAGAAACCAGCCAGTGAAGAGTCAAGTCCTGAGTGATCTTTCAGACCTATGTCAACAGTTGAACATATGAGGACTTATTCAGCTATCGGTTATGACAAATTTGTAAGTGAACTTGGTGGGGCAAAACTCTGTATAGAAAATGAGTTAATTCTGAGCCCATTATCCCAAGGGACCACAGTGGTACTGGAACAAGTATGCCCCTAGGTGTTGGGGTAAAATGTTTGTACTTCTATTCTTAATATATTTACAAAGTAAATATTCCTATGAAAAGGCTTTCTTTAGCAAAGCTTTCTAAAAAAGAATACATCTAAGGTATGTGAAAAATAAATAAGATGAAGATAGAGCACACTAGAGAAAAAGGAATTTAGAAATTTTCCCCATGCCTAAATTTCTGAATGAGTCTGTCTCTATACAAGACCTGCCAAAGTTGTGATGATCAGAATATTTGCTGGAATTAGTTCATCATGGCCTGTTGAAATTGTCTAGTAGACAATGGAGACTTTGACACAAGGCTTCCTATTTCTCAGTCATAATGCAAACTCCTTGAGAACAAAGATCATCTTACTTTTCTTTAAACATCTCCAGCACTTAGTAGTGCTCTGTACATAGCAACTGATTAATCAATGCTTTATTCATTCATGCATTAGTTTTGCTTCAGTATCAGACTCACAAATATCACTTTCAGTGATATCACATTCTGCTGGTCATGTGAGATCAAGGCTCTTTACTTTAAAGCTTCAGTAAGCAAAGGACTCAGCATCATTCCTGACTGGTGCTGAAAGAGTCAATCATAGATTAATGCCCATGAAAAGTCCTCCTGTTGAATGGAACTTGCCATTAAAATTGAGCTAGAAAAGCACATAGGGCTTAGGAAAATGGACAAGCTGAGAATCGCCTACCTTACCCATTCTGAACGGCTATCTTCCCCCATGGAAATAAAAGAATGATCATCCTCTCACCATGAGCAGGGAAGAAGGAATATTTAGACATAAGGGGAATTAAATGGGAGGGTAGGAGCATAATAGCATGTTTAAAACAGATTTAATTTTCTCCTCACCTGTAAGAAATAGCCCTCTATTGAACAATAAAAGTTCTTTCTCTAGCTTTCTCATGCTGTAACTGATAAGAAAAGAAAATTAGGTTGGTGGGGAAGCGGAGCATTTGATATTCACAGAGATAATACCTCATTGAAACCTTACTTGGAAAAAAATATAAAACAAAAGGTCTTCATATGTCACATACATGCTGAGAGTGGATGCCACCCAAAGTGGGGTGCTGAGCCCTCTTCTTCTCTTCCTATACTCTTTCCCTTGGTAATATCATTCATCCCTTAGGATTCCTTTGGCATCTCTATATAACTCCCAATTTTATGTGCAGTGGAAAGAACACTGGATTTAATGTCGCAGTACCTGAGTTCAAATCCAGTTCTGATACCCGTGTTATCTCGGCAGATTATACAACCTTCCTTGGCCTCAAATTTCTTCATGTGCAAAATGAAAGTGTTATACTAGGTAACCTCCATTATCTCTTCCAATTCTAGCAAAATCTGTCATGGTATTACCTGATAAAATAAGTGTTTGTGTCTACCATGTGCAAAGCTAGCTGGTGCAAGGCATTCAGAGACAGCCCAGAACTCCAGTCCTTCATTGCCAAATGCTTACTGGTCATCATCACCTCTATGTACTAGCTGAATCTCACACTCAACATGTTCCAAGCTAAACTAATATTTTCCTCAAACTATCTCCTCCCAAATGTTCCCTGTTTCTGTTGAAGGCACTGTAATCTTCCAGGGTCATAATTCCCAAGTCACCTTTGAGGTCCTGGACAATTTTAGATTTATAGTCCCAGTGTTTACCACAATGTCTTGCATTTAGTTGATAGAAATGCTTGTTGAAGCTGCAACAGTTTATGATTCAAATCATTTCTACAAATAACATATGAACAAAATTATTCATGTAGAAAGGCTCTAAAGCAAGTCTCCTTGTTTTTAATACCGCCCCCCCCCCCGCCATGAGTTGAGTTCTTAAAACAAGCCTATTACTTCATCTCACCTCTAGAGTCTTAACTAGGTAACCTTCAGGAGTTGTGGGATTCTTCTAATGCCATTGTCCTTTGCCCAATATCAGTCCCTTAATGTCTTCTCTTCATATCAACCCCCACTTATTACTGTCTCAATATAATTTGCCAGTGCTAGTTCAGACATCTCAGCCTCATTTAAACCAGTTGATACCTCAGTAATAGCAATAAACAATTAAAATTCTTTCATAATGGGATATTTAATGAGAAAATAAGTTGAAACCCAAATTACCAAAACACAAGTTGGGGCACACATTTCTCTCTATGCTTCAGTCCCTGGGGAAAGTGGGCTCAACCTTAGAGTGATAGCTGCAAACATTTCTCCCTCAAAGCTCGATTCCAAAAGTGGCACAATCAATTGATGCACCATCATTCCCTTAGTTGTCTGAGCTGCTAGGCAGATTCACTGTGGACTGTGACATGCAAGTAGCTTGTTGGGGTTCTGCTGGCTTCTTACCTGAATGGGTTGCACAGGTTATGGCAGTCTCTGCCTTTAGCTTCCTTTGATAACTCTGGTAACTCTTTTGACCTTTCAGTACTCACAAGGTTGTTCTTTCTATAATACTCTTTTGCTTCTGACCAAGGAAGAATCCACACAATAAGGGTAGAAGAAACACGATGGCCACTTATTCAGGGGACATATATCATTGCAGGATAGAAGATATAGCAAATAAAATGGCCAGTCCTTCTCCCACCCAGAGTTTTGCAGATGTCCTTCCTCACTTTGTTCCAGGGAAGTGAGGCTATGGTTTCACATCCTCATTAATCTTATTAATCTTATTAAATTTTAATCTTATTAAATTCATTTACAGCTCAGCAACCAATTAAAAGACTTCTCTTTACCACCAGAAAATGGACAGGAAAGAGTCACAGAAAATTGTCGTATGCTCTCAGTCAAATTCAGGAGCTATCCATTTCATGTCACCATGCATTTCTATAAGCAGGTTCCACAAGCATCCATATGAATTGGCAGCACACAACAGGATACTGATCACAATCAAAGGATTAAACCCTTATTGGCCAGTATCTCATTATATTAATGACTTGAGATTCACAAACATGAGATTAATTTGAAAAGCAAGAAATGATATTGACTTTTCTATCATTTGAAAACAAAATCCTATTTGAGGGCATCACTTTTGACCTAGAATGTTATTTCAATATCTTATGGCAATCTAAGGGAAGAATGAAAATACTACTTTTCATTAACATCTGTTACTTTCTAGCTGCAAAATCAATATGTTAAAAAAAATCAATTCTTTTAAAAAATGAACACAGCTGACGAAAGGCTATATGATGATTCATAGTATATCTATGGAATTGTTTCTGTAAAAGTGCATGTATTTCCTCAATAGAAACATATGACTATTCAAAATAAGGGAACAACATTATTCACATGAAAAAGGTTTGTAACTCTAATAGGAGAAATATATCTTTCAGACCATTAAGGAAACCTCTTAGAAGGGAAATGTTGGATGGAAGAAACAATGTCAAACAGATGAATTATCAATGCATGTACATAAGTAGCTCAATGGAAAATTCTACAAGTAAAGTAAGATAACTTACCAAATAGCAGCTAAACTAGAAAGGCCTGGAGCTACTACTCCTTTTTGTGACTAAATTTCAAGTATGAAAATCTTATTAAACTGCCATGGAAATGTCAACCAACCTGAGCCCACAGAGCAACACAAAGTTTAAGCATTAGTTTAATACTCATATCTTTATTAGATGTTACACAGTAGAGTACTCTAACAATGCACGTTTGCTTCTAAAAATTTTTATTGTTTTCACAAAATTGATAAGAATTTATCAGTTCTTATCCTTATTCTCTTTAGCATGTAAACAAATACTGATATGAATATTTAAAAATTTCACAAGGTTCTCTCTCTCCCTTTTGGTTTCTGAAAAATCAATTCAAAGATTGAAAGAAAAGAAATCACTTGCAGACAGTAGACTTCTACGTTCAGTAAAAAGCAGACTCTTAAATTTGAAGTAATCTATCCAATTTTCTCCTCTTCTGTGACCAATTTTTAAAAAGAAGAACTGACTGGCTGTGTGACCCTAGACCCAGTTGCCGTCTCTCCCCCCCCCAAAAAAGAAATAAAATAAACAAAAAAGAAAATATGCCCTGACTGACACTGATACTAAAAGAAGCATGCCAATAAAAATCAAGTAAGAAAATACAGTGATCAATAGTTACCTGGAGCACTAGTGACCAGAACAGTGTCTTCTTTATTTGGGGATAAGGAAAGATTTGAAAGGTTTGATATTGTTTTAGAGAACTACCAGTAAAGAAATGTCTTACATCAAGAAACATGTGAGCTGGGTCTCTTGCAATCTTAAAAGATTACCTGGGGTACAAAAGTGGTTAAGTGATTTACCCAGGGTCATCCAGCCAGTATGTGTCAAGGTCTCAAACACCCCTGTCTGCCTTACCTCATCACCTTTCCTTATTAGAATAAGAATAAATAGTTCTATGATTAATTTTGGAGTTCTTTATATGTTTCTCAGGTTTACTAGATCCATTTCATGAGCACTGGATTTAGAAAAGAAATAGAAAATTATACACTATGATATGTAAAGGCTGAAAGATTATGTCCACTCTTGAATAGTTTAATTTAAACTTGTGTTAGAAGCTAGGTAGTATAGTGGATACAGTGCTAGGCCTGAAGTAAAAAAGTTTGAGTCCAAATCTGGCCCCAGACATTTAATAGCTGTGTGACCCTGGATAAGTCCCTTCACCTAGTCTGACTCAGTTTCCTCACCTGTAAATTGTATGGAGAAGAAAATGGCAATCTATTCCAGTATCTCTGCTAAGAAAACCCCAAATAGGGACTCTACTGAAATGAATGAGCAACAAAAAAAATTGTGTTCAACTGATCCATCTCAGATAGAATTTCAGGTAACATCATTCATTTTAAAAGGCTGAGGAAAAGAAAAACTGAATGGGTTGCAAACAATGCTGCATTGTCTAGATCAATGAGATCATGACTCTCATTAACATCATCATCCCTAGCATTTATATAATTCTTTAAAATTTGAAAAGGGCTTTACAAACATCAACTCTTCCTTACAGCAACCCTGGAAGGTAAATGATATTATTATTCCTATTGTACAGATGAGGAAACTGAGGCAGAAAGAAAAAGTTATGTGACTTGTCCAAGATCACAGTAAGTGTCTGGAGGACAATTTGTACTCTGGTCTTCTTGCCTCCACATCCAGCCCTCTAACCATTGCAGCATCTATTCACCTCTTTGATGAGTTCAGTGGTTAGTTACCCCAAGAAGGTGGGGTAACAACAGAATTCAGGAAAGAGAAAACATAATGATTTAATGTATGTTCGATAACCTGGGGTATCACCTTTGTCTGGTTCTTTACAGTTTCAAAACAGATCCACTGTTTTGTTTGATCTTAATAATCCTGTCAAGTAGTAACTCAAGCATTATTATCTCCATTTTGCAGAAGAAGAAACTGAAGTTCTCATAGGCGAAGAGTCTAGTACATGGTAGATATCTGCCAAATGCTCGTTGATTTATAACAGGTTTTCCAAAGTTACAAAGCTTATAAGGAGGCAGAGATGACTCAAACATTGGGAAATTTTAATCAAAGACAAAATTAAAATAATTATCCTTCCTTAGGGAAAAAAATCATTTCAATTTAAGTAGTGTTGACTGTTAGTAAAAGGAAATCTTTACAAATAGAAGATGTATACCAATATTTATAGCAATTTTTTTTGTAGCAAAGAACTGGAAGCAAAGGGAGTGCCTGGAGTCACTGAACAAATTATGTGACAGGGATATAAGGGAATATCATTGTGCCATAAGAAATTATGAAATAGAGGCTTTCAGAGAAACCTAGAAAGACTCGTATGAATTGATGCAGAGTGAAGGACCAGAACCAGAAAAATGATGTATTCAATATAATGTTGCAAAAGAAAATACCTATGAAAGATTTAGGTACTATAAGCAACCCAGTAACTTATCACAACTCCAGAAGATTGATGCTGAAATAAACTTCCTGCTAGGATGGTCTGTAGATATACCTTTTCTGACCATTGGCTGGATTAGTTTTATTTATTTGTTTTAGGGAAGTTTTTTGATGGGAAATAAATG
Organism: Pseudochirops corinnae; assembly: GCA_028646515.1. Taxonomy (NCBI): domain Eukaryota; kingdom Metazoa; phylum Chordata; class Mammalia; order Diprotodontia; family Pseudocheiridae; genus Pseudochirops; species Pseudochirops corinnae. Next base: position 4,554 of record JAQQSV010018579.1, on the reverse strand, counting down.
AGAGAAGGGTAGTGGTAGTGGTCTTAGCTGGGCCTGACTCAGGGAAGTCTCCTAGTAGTTTAGGTTCAATATGAGAACAAAATAAGAAAAACTTTGGTCATTCAAGCAGTTTGATAATGGAACAAATAGAGATAGTTATAGATTCATTCAACAATTAAAAAAGAAAAAATATTTACTTAGACATAGCTTCAACAAGTATACACATTGAAGATACCTCCAATTGATGCAGCTGAGTGAGGCTCCTTTTCTGAGTTATCCATCATAATCTAACAACTAAATATCAGAGCTCCTTGGTGCTTCCATGACATTCACACACATTGCTGGCACTATCATCTCAATTCACTTTCTGCCCGTGAAATCAATATAAGTCAACGGACAGGATGCATCTGTCTGACAAAGTAACATGATTAACAGATAGAGTCCTTCTGTCTGATAAAGTAACACAAACAACAAACAGAAGGCTTCTGTCTGACCAAGTATACAAATCAACAGACAGAATGCTTCTGTCAGAATGAAATGGCCAGGAACTAGTTAAGTGAAAAACTTTATGAACTCGAGATGAACTTGAGATAGAAGTCAGTGAAACAGCCTGAGGTATGGGAACTGGGCTGGGGTAGTTTGTCTCTTTCTTCATTTTTCTTCTCCTCCACACACAGAGCATAATTAGCTTAGTGACAAATTATGTTAGTGAGCCAAACAATGAAGTTGTACTGTATAAAAGATTCACCAGCCCTGAGCTAGCTGCTGCTCTCCTTAACAATTTGCATGGAGTCAGCTCCAGCTGGTAAAATAAAGCTCCTAAAACTTTTTATTCAGACTCTGTGGTCACTCTATTTAGACTTGTCATTTCATGACAAAGCAACACAAATACAAATCAGCCCAGACAGAAGAGGAAAATAAAGTGCTGAACATCACAAATGTTCTCCTCAGTTCTGCTCAGTCCCAATTGTGCTCAAGTTTTATATGTCCTCAGCTCCTCCCTGTTTTACCCATCTCTTCCTTCTTACTTTTCCAGTCTTTAGCAAGTCCCTCCCACTATGGGCTTCACAGGTTCTGTTTCCAAGACAGACTTGATATAATCATGGGCAAGGCTCAAAGACACTTGAACTGAAACAAGGTGCTAAATACTTGAATAACTGAAACAAGGAGCTAAATACTCCTTTGCTTGCCATTACATGGTTCTAGAATGCCAATGTATAGAATACCAACGTACCCTTATTAAAAAAAAAAAAAACACCTACACACCAAAATACTAATGTTGGACATTTAGTATTATAAAGGATTGTAACTAGGTAGGATTCTAAATTTGGTCTTTTCCTCACATCCCCCTGCCCACATGGAACTTACTATTATTCAACTTACCACAAGTCACTTTATGTATTTTTCCCAGCAACTCAGTTATTTAGAAAATCTAGGTAGAGCCTAGAAGAGTGGAAAGGGGTAGTTTCTAGAATGGCCATAGATACAAAACAGAAAGACCCAGGGTATTGCATGCTTTAATTAAAATGATAATTAGATTTTAAGATGGTAAGAGAACACATGGATATGTTCATATTTGGGCTTATAGGTTAAACAGTAGAATTTGTTTTTAAGATAAAATTTCTAAGTCCTCCTAGGAGATGTTTTAATAGTAAAAAGAGTAATGTTCTCCCCAAAGCACAAAAAAGGGTTTGATTTCAAAATAAGATTCTAAAAACATAACTTTGGAATTTGTACTCAACCCACAAGAATACAACAAACTGCCTGGGACCAAAAAGGACTGTTGAGAAATGAAACCTATATTTAGAAATCTTATTCACATTTTACAGACTATTTAAAATGACTACATATAGCTTTGATTAATTTTTATTTTTCTTAAGGAAAAAAAAAAGTTTGCTTTTCGTTTTTAGCCAGAGGCAAATGCTATTAAAAGAAAGCTATGCTTTATTGTTCTATCAGAACAGAAAAATGTTATAGGAAACAAAAAGTGTTAATAGCCTCTAACCAGACTTTGAAGAAAAACAAGCAGAAATGAAGATCATTTAAAAGCAAATTGTAGAAAGGAACTGGCCCATGAGATTGAACAAAGAGAAGATGACAGCCATCATGCTTATTTAATTTTTGAGAAATCAAGCCAAGGGAAAGAATATTCTATAGAGTGATAATGGAATGAATTTCATTTCCTATAAAACCCAAGAAAACATATTGATATAATTTGCACCTACTAAGAATTCAGAGATGTTGTTATTGTTCATAATAACAAAGAATATCATTAAAAAAATGTTCATTGACCAAAAAAATCACAGGTACCAGAAAAAGTCTAATAAAAATTATCAGAACGGTATAATCAAGTCAAAAAAAAAAAATGACATCTCTTACCTAGTCCATGGAATACCCAAGAGAATGTTAGAATTGAAAGAGATTTATAATATCATCTAATTTAAACAGCCCTATCCCCACTTTATAGATGAGGAAACTAATTCCCTTATAAATCCAATTATAATAAAGACAGATCTACTGGAGCTTGGGCACAAGTTATGGAAATTTAGAAGGCTCTTTACAGTCTTATTCAGCATGTAGAAATGATTGAGTTTTGCCTCTATGTGAACTAATTGGTCATATCACTAGTAAGAGTCTCTCTACCTAATCTCAACTTTCTTCTCTCTCCCCTTGTGAGGGGTCTTCTTATCAAAAGCTATATTGCATCCTTGGGTGAGAACTTCTCTCTCAAAGGGTGGTATATGATTCTTTCCTCCTTAAGGTCTTGTGACCCATGGGTCCAAGTGATACTCTTCCCTTAGGGATCAGAGCAGCCAGTGGGGACAGGAAGACCTGAGTTCTAATCTATCCTGAGTCACTATCTGTGTGACCCTGGGCATGTTCCTTAACCTCTTTCTACCTTGATTGCCTCAATTTTAAAATAAGGATAATTATAGCAATTGCCTCAAAGGGTTGTTGTGAAAACCAGATTTGTGAAATGCTTAGCACAGTGCCTAGCATAGCACAGTGCCTAGCACTTAATAAATGTTTGTTTCCTTTCCCTCAAAACCTTTAACCTTTGGACTATGTGTAAGTGTACATGAAGCCAGAAAATCAAATATTTTAATGATCTAACAAATATTAATTATATAATATGTACCAGTCAGTGTGTTAGGCTCTTGTAAGGGTAATAGGAATTTGGAGATCTTCCCTGCCCCTTAATAAGCCTAAGGGAATTTGAAGACCTTCCCTGGTTTGAAAATATACTCTGCTGAATGTAGTCACATGGAGTCTGTGGTGGGAGGAATTTGCTGAAGGGTAGAGCAGAGCCCACAGGAAGCTAGGAGTCAGAGCAAGCTAGACAGTTGAGAGGAGAGGATACTTCCAAGGGAGACAGATAGACTTATGAGTCTTGTTGTTGGTTTGTGGGAAGGCTAAAGTATGCTGTGTTGTTATGGCTTATTAACTTTTTTGCTACTATGATGGAATTAGCTTACTGGTTTTGGGATTCAGTTTTCCAGTGTCTGAATAAATTTTTTACTTCTGTCTTCTATATGGAAAGTCTGTTATATTTTGTGATCAAGCACCATGCAGTTGTATTTATAGTGACCATGAGCACTGTGAATATTGCATTGGTGCTACAGCTCTAAGGAGATAGATATAGATAGATAGATAGATAGATAGATAGATAGATAGATAGATATAGATATAGATATAGATATAGATACAGATATATGTATGTATTTTTTTTTAAATTTTACAACAACAGTCCCTCTCTTCAAGAAACTTATATCTTGGTTAGAGGGAAAATAACATGCAAGTCCAAAACATTCACAAAGTAAATGCTGATTTATTTCTAGAAAGAAGTAGAGAAGAGAATGGAAAAAGAGGGCAGCAGCAGCTAAAGAGATCAGAATTGACCTTGTATAAGAGGTAGTACTTGATGAACTTTAAAGAAAATTAGAGATTCTAAAGAAGATATTCAGGGCATACAGGACAATTGATTTAAAGGATACAGGAAGGGAAGGAAGGAAAATAAGTACCTACTATGTGCTGGGGCTTTACAAATATTGTTACCTTTGATCTTCACGACATCCTTGGAGCACCTATCACTGGTCCCATTTAGTAGTTGAGGAAACTGAGGCAGAGATACTTTAAGAAACTTGTCCAGTTCACACACCTTGTAAATGTCTGAAGTGAGATTTGAACTAAGGTCTTCCTCACTCCAGGCCCAGCGCTATAGCCACTGTGTCACCTACCTAGAATACGTAGTATAGGGAATGATGAGAAGGTCAGTTTGATTGAAACATAAATGGGGAGTAGTGTACTCAACGCATTATTGGCATGTGTATAAAATGGCAAAAAGTTTTCAGGACAAATAAATTAATTTGTAGATGGCCTCTATGAATGGCTCACTGGATATTGATAGATATAGACATAGATATAGATATAGATGTAGATTTAGATTAGATGTATATCTAGATGACACAGATTAGACTTAAATATAGATATGTACATATGTACACAAACATTCATATATACACATACATATACATAGATATATATCTGTACGTATCTATATACATATATATATAT
>JAQQSV010018578.1:0-11372 GCA_028646515.1 Pseudochirops corinnae | reverse complement strand
ATGCTCCCGGTACTAACCCTACCCCTAACACTCCCGATTCTAACACTAACCCTAACCCTAATCCTAACCCTAACCCTCAACCTAGCCCTATCCCTAACCCTAACCCTAAACCTAATTCGGGTTGCCACCTGCTCCTAACACGGTACTAACCCAAACCGTAAACCTAACGCTAAGCCAAAACCTAATTCGCCTCGCGGTATTAACCCTAAGTCTAACCCTAACCATAACCCTAACACTACAAGACACAACCGTGTACAGACATCTAATCACACACACACACACACACACACACACACACACGTGTGTACAGACATTCACTGACACTAACCCTAACCCCAACCCTAAAGCCTAACCCTAAACCTAGCCCTAACGCTAAGCCTAACCCTAACTGTCCTGGCACAAACCTTAACCCAAACCCTAACCCTAACCCTAACACTACAACACACACCTGTGTACAGACACATACACACACACAGGCGTGTACAGACATTTACTCACACTCACAACGCACACCCATAAAGTGACATCTACTCACACTCACACGCCTGTACAGACATTCACTCACACTCACAACACACACCCATGTAGAGTCATCTACTCACACACACATGTGGACAGACATTCACTCACACTAACCCTAACCCTAACCCTACTTCTAACCCTAACCCTAAACTTAACCTTAACCCTACCTCCCCCGGTACTACCCCTAACCCTCCCGGTACTAACTCTAACCTTAACCCTCCTGGTACTAACACTGCCCCTACCATCCCGGTACAAACCATAACACTAAAGCTAACCCTAACCCTACCCCTAACATTACAACACACATCCGTGCACAGACATCTACTCACACACACACGCATGTACAGACATTCACTGACACACACAATACACACACCTGTACAGACATTCACTCATACTCACAACACACAACCGGGTACAGACATCTAATCACACACACGCGTGTACAGACATTCACTCACACTGACCCTAACCCTAACCCTAAACCTAACACTACAACACACACCCGTGTACAAACATTTACTCACACTCACAACACACACCCGTGTAGAGTCATCTACTCACACACACACGTGGGCACACATTCACTTACACTAACCCTAACCCTAACCCTACTCCTAACCCTAACCCTATCCTTAACCTTAACCCTAGCTTCCCCAGTACTAACCATAACCCTCCCGGTACTAACCCTAATCCAAACCCTCCTGGCATTAACCCGAACCCGAACCCGAACCCTAACCCTAGCCCTAAACTTAAGCCTAACCCTAACCTTATCCCTAACCCTAACCCTAACTCCAAACCTCCTGGTACTAACCCTAACACTACCGGGGCTAACCCTAAACCTAACACTCCCAGCACTCAACCTAACCCTAACTCTAACCCTAACAATAACCCTAACCCTAACACTAGCCCTAACCCTAACACTAACACTAACCTAACCAGAATTCACCTCATGGTACTTACCCTAACCCTAAGCCTAACCCTAATCCAATCCTAACCCTAACCCTAACACTAATTCGCCTCCCGGTACTAACCTCCCAGTACTAACCTTAATGCTCCCGGTACTAACCCTAGCCCTAACACTCCCGATTCTCACACTAACCTTAACCCTAATCCTAACCCTAACCCTAAACCTGGCCCTATCCCTAACCCTAACCCTAAACCTAATTAGGGTTGCCACCTGCTCCTAACCCGGTACTAACCCAAACCGTAAACCTAACCCTAACCCAAAACCTAATTCGTCTCGCGGTACTAACCCTAAGTCTAACCCTAACCATAACCCTAACACTACAAGACACAACCATGTTCAGACATCTAATCACACACACAAACACACGTGTACAGACATTCCCTCACACTCACAACACACACACGTGTACAGACATTCACTCACACTAAGGCTAGCCCCAACACTAAACCCTAACCCTAAACCTAGCCCTAACGCTAAGCCTAACCCTAACCGTCCTGGCACTAACCTTAACCCGAACCCTAACCCTAACCCTAACACTGCAACACACACCTGTGTACAGACACATACTCACACACACACATGCGTGTACAGACATTTACTCACACTCACAACACACACCCATGAAGTGACATCTACTCACACTCACACGCCTGTACAGACATTCACTCATACTCACAACACACACCCGTGTACAGACATCTAATCACACACACGCGTGTACAGACATTCACTCACACTGATCCTAACCATAACCCTAAACCTAACACTACAACACACACCTGTGTACAGACATATACTCACACACACACGTGTGTACAGACATTTACTCACACTCACAACACACACCCGTGTAGAGTCATCTACTCACACACACACGTGGGCACACATTCACTTACACTAACCCTAACCCTAACCCTCCTGGCACTAACTGTAACCTTCCCGGTACAACCCCAGCCCTAATTCTCCCGATACTAACCTTAACCATACCCCTAACCCTAACCCTAAGCCTAATTTGCCTTGCCTCCTGCTACTAACCCGGTACTAACCCATGCCCTAACCCTAACCCTAAGCAGAACCCTAACCCTAATCCTAACCCCAACCCTAGCCCACCTGGTACTACCCCTCTTGGCACTTACCCTAATTTGCCTCCCGACATTAACCCTAACCCTAAGATCACCCTAATCCTAACCCTAACCCTAGCCTTAATTCCCTGCCCGGTACTAACTCTAATCCTCCTGGTACTAACCCTAACTCTAAACCTAAAGCTAACCCTACCCCTAGCCCTCAGGGTACTAACCCTCCTGGCACTGACTTAATTCGCCTCCCAACAATAACCCTAACCCTAACCCTAACCCTAACACTAACCCTAACCCAAACCTAGCTGGAACCCGAACCCTAACTCTAATTCTAATTCACCTCACAGTACTTACACCAAACCTAACCGTGACCCTAACTCTAATCGTAACACTAACACGAACCCCAACCCGAAACAGAGCCCTAACCCTAACTCTAATCTTAACCCTCCCGGTACTAACCCTAACCCTAACCCTAACACAATCCTAACCCTAACCCTACCACTAACCCTAACGCTAACCCTAACACTAACCCTAACCCTAACCCGAATTCTCCTCATAGTACGTACCCTAACCCTAACCCTAGTACTAACACAATCCTAACCATAACCCTAACCCTAATTCGCGTCCCAGTACTAACCTCCCGGTACTTACCCTTACCCTCCCGGTACTAACCCTAACCCTAACCCTCCCAATACTAATCTTAACCCTACCCTAATCCTAAGACTAAACCTAAACCTAGCCCTAACCTTAACCCTAACCCTAAACCTAATTCATGTTACCGCCGGATCCTAAACCGGTACTAACCCTAACTGTAATGCTAACGCTAACCCAAACCCTACTTCGCCTCCCAATACTAACCCTAACCCTAACCCTAACCCTAAGAAAGCCCTCCTGTTACTAACCCTAACGCTAACCCAAACCTAGCCGTAACCCTACCCCTAATTCGCCTCACGGTACTCACCCCAACTCTAACCATAACCCTAACCCTAAGTCTTACCTAACCCTAAGCCTAACCCTAACCCTAAACCTAACACTAACCCTAACCCTAACCAGAATACTAACCCTAACCCTAACCCTACCGGTACTCACCATAACCCTCCCGGGACTAAACCTAGCACTAACCCTCCCAGTAGTAACCCTAACTCTAACCTTAACCCTAACCCTAACGCTAATGCTAGGCCTAACCCTAACCCTAACCCTAACCCTCCCGGTACCAACACTAACCCTACCCTCCCGGAACTAACCCTAACCCTAAACCTAACCTTAACCTTAACCCTAACACTACAACACACACCCGTGCACAGACATCTACTCAGACAGACACACATTTACAGACATTCACTCACAATCACAACACACACGCGTCTACAGACATTCTCTCATACTCACAACACACACCCGTGTAGAGACATCTAATCACACTCACGCATGTACAGACATTCACTCACACTAACCATAACCCTAACCCTAACCCTAAATCTAACCCTAACGCTAAGCCTAACTCTAACCGTCCTGGCACTAACCCTAACCTTAACCCTAACCCTAACACTACAACACACACCCATGTACAGATATATACTCACACACACATGCGTGTACAGACATTTATTCACACTCACAACACACACCCATGTAGTGAAATCTACTCACACTCACACGCCTGTACAGACATTCAATCACACTCACAACACACACCCGTATAGAGTCATCTACTCACACACACACGTGGACAGACATTCACTCATACTAACCCTAAGCCTAACCCTACTCCTAACCCTAACCCTGACCTTAACCTTAACCCTAGCTCCCCCGGTACTACCACTAACCCTCCAAGTATTAACCCTAACCTTAACCCTAACCCGAACCTTAAACCTAACCCTAGCCCTCGGGGTACTAACCCTCCTGGCACTAACCCTAATTCGCCTCCGAGCACTAATACTAACCCTAACTCTAACCCTAACCCTAGGCCTAACCCTAAGCCTAACCTTAACCCTAACCCTAAGCCTAACCCTAACCCTAACCCAAACCTAGCCAGAACCTGAACCCTAACCCTAAATCTAATTTGCCTCACAGTACTTACCCAAACCCTAACCGTGACCCTAACCCTAGCCCTAACCTAACCCTAAGCCTAATCCTAACCCTAATCCTAACCCTAACCCTAACCCTAACCCTAAGCTGAACCAGAACCCTAACCTTACCCCTAACCCTAACCCTAGCCCAAACCCTAACAATAACCCTAACCCTAACCCGAATTCACCTCACAGTACATACCCTAACTCTAACCCTAACCCTAGCACTAACACAATCCTAACCCTAACCCTAACACTAATTGGCCTCCCGGTACTAACCTCCCGGTATTAACCCTAACCCTCCCGGTACTAACCCTAGACCTAACCCTCCCAATACTAACCTTAACCCTACCCTAATCCTAAGTCTAACCCTAAACCTAGCCCTAACCCGAACCCTAACGCTAAACCTAATTCGTGTTACTGCCCGCTCCTAAACCGGTACTAACCCTAACCATAACCCTAACGCTAACCCAAACCCTAATTCGTCTCCCAATACTAACCCTAACCCTAACCCTAAGAAAGCCCTCCTGGTACTAACCCTAACCCTAACCCTAACGCTAACCCAAACCTAGCCGTAACGCTAACCCTTACTCTAACCCAAATTCGCCTCACGGTACTTACCCCAACTCTAACCATAACCCTAACCCTAACTCTTACTTAACCCTAAGCCTAACCCTAACCCTAAACCTAACACTAACCCTAAACCTAACCAGAATACTAACCCTAACCCTAACCCTACCGGTACTCACCATAACCCTCCCGGGACTAAACCTAGCACTAACCCTCCCAGTAGTAACCCTAACCCTAACCTTAACCCTAACCCTAACGCTAATGCTAGGCCTAACCCTAACCCTAACCCTAACCGTCATGGCACTAACCCTAACCCTAACCCTAACCCTCACCCTAACACTACAACACACACCCGTGTAGAGACATCTACTCACACACACGTGTGTAGAGACATTTACTCACACTGACAACACACACCCATGTAGTGACATCTACTCACACACACACGCGTGTACAGACATTCACTCACACTCACAACATACGCCCACGTAGGGTCATCTACTCACACACACGCGTGGACAGACATTCACTCACACAGTACTTACCCTAATCCTCACCCTAACACTAACCCTAACCCTAAACCAATCCTAACCCTAAACCTAACCCCAACCCTAACCCTAATTCGCATCCCGGTACTAACCTCCCAGTACTAACCTTAACCCTCCCGGTACTAACCATAGCCTTAACCCTCCCAGTACTAACCCTAACCCTAACCCTAAGCCTAACACTAAACCTAGCCCTAATACTAACCCTAACCCTAACCCTAACCCTAATTTGCCTCCCGGTACTAACCCTAACCCTCCAGGTAGTAACCCTAACCCTATACCTAACCCCAACCCTAACCCTAGCCCTCCCGATACTAACCGTCCCAGCACTAACCCTAATTCGCCTCCTGGCACCAACCCTAACACTAAACCTAACCCTAACACTAACCCTAACACTAATCCTAACCCTAACCCTAATTCACCTCCCAGTACTACCCCTGACTCTCCTGGTACTAGCCCTAACCCTAACCCGAACCTTAAGCCTAAACCTAGCCCTCGAGGTACTAACCCTCCCAACAATAACCCTAAAACACACACCCGCACAGAGACATCTACTCACACACACATGTGTGTACAGACATTTGCTCACAGTGACAACACACACCCGTGTAGAGTCATCTACTCACACACACGCATGGACAGACATTCACTCACACTAACCCTAACCCTAACCCTAATCCTAACCCTAACCCTATCCCTAACCCTAACCCTAACCCTAACTGTAAAACTAACCCTAACCCTAATTCGCCTCCAATTACTAACCTAAAACCCTCCCGGTACTAACCCTAACCCTAACCCTAATTCTCCTCCTGGTACTAACCCTAACCCTCCTGGTACTAACTCTAACCCTAACCCTAACCCTTGCCCTGCCAGTACTAACTCTCCCAGCACTAACCCTAATTCACCTCCTAGCACTAATCCTAACCCTAACCCTAACCCTCACCCTAACCCTACAACATACACCCATGTACAGACATCTAATCACACACACACACACACACACGCGTATACAGACATTCACTCACACAACACACATCCGTGTAGAGTCATCTACTCACACACACACGTGGACAGACATTCACTCACACTAACCCTAACCCTAATCCTAATCCTAACCCTAACCCTAACCCTACCCCTAACCCTAACTGTAACTCTAACCCTAACCCTAATTTGCCTCGTGGTACTAACCCTAACCCTCCCAGTACTAACCCTAACCCTAATGCTAACCCTAAACCTCCCAGTACTAACCCTAACCCTAACCCTAACCCTAACCCACCTGGTACAAACCCTCCTGGCACTAAGCCTAATTCACCTCCCGGCACTAACCCTAACCATAACCCTTACCCTCATCCCCACCCTACAACATACACCCATGTACAGATATCTAATCACACACACACGCGTATACAGACATTCACTCACACTCACAACACACATCCGTGTAGAGTCATCTGCTCACACACACACGTGGACAGACATTCACTCACACTAACCCTAACCCTAATCCTAATCCTAACCCTAATCCTAACCCTAACCCTAGCCCTAACCCTAACTGTAACTCTAACCCTAACCCTAATTCGCCTCATGGTACTAACCCTAACCCTCCCAGTACTAACCCTAACCCTAACCCTAACCTAACCCTAACCCACCTGGTACAAACCCTCCCAGCACTAAGCCTAATTCACCTCCTAGCACTAACCCTAACCATAACCATAACCCTCACCCTCACCCTAACCCTAACCCTAACCCTAAACCTAACCCTAACCCTAACCGTAATTTGCCTCTCAGCATTAACCCTAATTTGCCTCCTGTCACTAACCCCAACCCTAAACCTAAACCTAACCCTAACCCTAACTTTAACCCTAACCCTAACCCTTATTCGCCTCCCGGTACTAACCCTAATTCACCTCCCTCCTTATACTAACCCTAACCCTAAACTCTCCTGGTACTAACCCTAACCCTAACCCTAACCCTAAACCTAACCCTAACGCTAACCCTAATCCTAATCCTCCTGGCACTAACCCTAACCGTAACCCTAAGCCTAACCCTAACCCTAACACTACAACACACACCCGTGTACAGACATCTACTCACACACACACACGTGTACAGACATTCACTCACACTCACCACACCCGTGTAGAGACATCTACTCTCACACATGCGTGTACAGACATTCACTCACACTAACCCTAACCCTCACCCTAAGCCTAAGCCTAACCCTAACCCTAACCCAATTCTAACCCTAACCCTAATTTGCCTCCCAGTACTAACCTCCCGGTACTAACCCTAACCCTTCCAGTACTAACCCTAGACATAACCCTCCCGGTACTCACCCTAACCCTAACCCTAAACCTAGCCCTAACCCTAACCCTAACTGACTCTAACCCTAATTCGCCTCCCAATACTAACCCTATCCCTCCCAGTACTAACCGTAACCCTAACCCTAACCCTAACCCCAGCCCTCCCGGTACTAACCCTCCTGGCACTAACCCTAATTCGCTTCCCGGAATTAACCTTAACCATAACCCTAAGCCTAACCCTAACCCTACAACACACACCCGTGTATAGACATCTACTCACACACACACGCATGTACAGACATTCACTCACACTCACAACACATACCTGTGTACAGACATACACTCACACACACATGCGTGTACAGACATTCACAACACACATCCATGTAGAATCATCTACTCACACACACACGTGGACAGACATTCACTCACACTAACCCTAACTCTAATCCTAATCCTAACCCTGTACACACATGTACAGACATTCTCTCACACACACACATCACACACCCATGTACAGATATCTACTCACACACACACGCGTGTACAGACATTCATTCACACTCCCTACACACGGGTGTGTATTGTGAGTTTGAGTGAATGTCTGTCCATGCGTGTGTGTGAGTAAATGACTCTACACGGGTGTGTGTCGTGAGTGTGAGTGAATGTCTGTACACGTGCGTGTGTGTGAGTAGATGTCTCTACACGTGTGTGTGTGTGAGTAGATATCTCTACGCCAGTGTGTGTTGTGAGTGTGAGTGAATATCTATACATGTGTGTCTGTGTGAGTACATATCTCTACACGGGTGTGTGTTGTCATTGTGAATGAATGTCTGTACACACGTGTGTGTGTGAGTTCATATCTCTATATGGCTGTGTGTTGTGAGTGTGAGCGAATGTCTGTTCACGTGTGTGTGTGAGTAGATATCTCTACCCGGGTGAGTGTTGTGAGTGTGAGTGAATGTCTGTACACGTGTGTGTTTGTGAGTAGATATCTCTACACAAGTGTGTGTTGTCAGTGTGCATGAATGTCTGTACACCCGTGTGTGCGTCAGTACATATCTCTACATGGGCGTGTGTTGTCAGTGTGAGTGAATGTCTGTACACACATGTGTGAGTGAGTAGATATCTCTACACAGGTGTTTGTTGTGTGTGTCAGTGAATGTCTGTACACGCGTGTGTGTGAGTACATATCTCTACACAGGTGTGTATTGTGAGTGTGAGTGAATGTCTGTACACACGTGTGTGTGTGAATAGATGTCTCTACATGGCTGTGTGTTGTGAGTGTGAATGAATGTCTGTACATGCATGTGTGTGAGTAGATATCTCTACATGGCTGTGTGTTGTGAGTATGAGTGAATATCTGTACACGCGTGTGTGTGTAAGTAGATTTCTGTACCTGAAGGTGTGTGTGTGTGTGTGTGCATGAGCAAATGTCTCTACATGAGTGTAGTGTGAATTCATGTCCGTATATGAAGGTGTGATCATGAATGAATGTGCTTATATTACCGTGTTTGTGCCAGTGGTGTTTGTACATCAGTGTGCTTGTGAGTAGATATCTCTACACGGGTGTGTGTTGTGAGTGTGAGTGAATGTCTCTACACACATATGTGTGTGAGTACATATCTCTACACGGGTGTGTGTAGTGAGTGTGAGTGAACGTCTGTACACGTGTGTGTGTGTGTGTGTGTGAGTAGCTAAGCCAGAAGGATGTAACATGAGACTTGAATTTAAGTGATACTGACCCTTGTGTGCGGGATAGCTCTTTGATGTGCCCAGTGTTTCTGTTGAATTGCACTGAAACATGCTTAGTAGTGCTTTAACTCGACTTGTAGAAGTGAAAGGGGCTATTAGGTATGGCGTGCAAAGAAAGAGTAAAGACTATGCCATATAGGGCCGCGCTTTCATGTTCTCCTAGTTTCTGTTCAGTTACACTGAAGTACGCTTAGAATTGACTAAAATGGAAGTGTAAAAGAAGGTGAAAATGAGAGTATCGCATCCAGTCTGGGGGTTACTTGAATTCTGGCCTCTGACTTCAGTGGGAAGAAAGCTAAGTCTTCACCTGATCCAAAGCAAAGCCAGGCCCAAGGGTTGTAAGGAACGAGGTGAAAAGAAAGTTTAAAGACAACGCCATGTAGGAAAGCCCTTTCGTGTGCTCATTGTTTCTGTTGCATTACACTGAAGCACGCTTAGACTTGACTAAAATCGAATTGCAGAAGAAGCTGAAAAGGAGAGTTTTGCAATAAGTTTTTGGATCACCTGCATTCTTGCCTTTGACTTCAAGGGGAGGAAACCTAAGTCCTCAACATACATCTAAAACAAACCTAAGCAAAAGCATTGTAATTTATGAGGTGAAAAGAAAGAGTAAAGATAATGCCGAGTAGGAAACGCTTTCAGGTGCTCTTCGTTTCTGTTGCGTGATGCTGAAGCACGCTCAGGACTGATTGAACTAGAAGAAGGTGAAAACGAGGATTTGGCGGGAGGTGTTAGGGTGACTTGAATTCTCTTCACGGTTGTGAAAAGTTGCCCCAGCCCTCCACATTTTGACTAAGAGACAAGTTTCATCTACTGCCTTTGATTTCATAAGGAGACAATTTAATTCTTCACTCACACTCCAAACCAAGCTAAGCCAGAAGGATGGAACGTGAGAGTTGAATTTAAGTGGTACAGACCTTTGTGTGTGGGAAAGCTTTTTGATGTGCCCACTGTTTCTGTTGAGTTGCACTGAAACATGCTTAGTAGTGCTTTAACTCGACTTGTAGAAGCAGGGGGATACGATGATTTGGCGGCAACCAGTTTTTTACTACCTGAATTCTCCCTTTGGCCTTCAATGGGAGGAAATGTGAGACTTCACACTTAAATCCAAACCAAAGAAAAGCGAAAGGGGTTGTTAGGTATGGGGTGCAAAGAAAGAGTAAAGACCAGGCCGTCTAGGGCCACTCTTTCCTATTCTCCTGGTTTCTGTTCAGTTACACTGAAGCATGCTTAGCATTGACTAAAATGGAAGTATAGAAGAAGGCAAAAACGAGAGTATCGCATCTGGTTTGGGGATTACTTCAATTCTGGCCTCTGACTTCAATGGGAGGAAAGCTAAATCTTCACCTGATCCAAAACAAAGCCAGGCCCAAGGGTTGTAAGGAGCGAGGTGAAAAGAAAGTGGTTTTTTTTTTAATTTTTTTATTTACTTATTTACTTTTAATTTACAAGATTCAGTTTCACAATCACTTGAGTTTCAGATTTTCTCCCCTCCCTTCCCCGCCCCCCCCATGGTGGCATGCAATCATGTATAGGATCTGCAGATACTTTCACATTGTACA
>JAQQSV010018577.1:0-11372 GCA_028646515.1 Pseudochirops corinnae | reverse complement strand
CCTCCATCCTATCTCTCCTCCCCCCCCCCACACTTGTTCTATTTTCTACTTTGTCCCTGTCCCTTTACAAAAGTGTGTGCTTCTCACAACCCTCCCCTCCATCATCCCCCTCTCATCCCCTTCCCCCCTACTCTCCTGTAGGGCAAGATACCCAATTTAGAATGTATGTCATGAAATTTAAAGGTTTAAAATCAAATGTTTAAAAAATAGTATTATTATTATTATTTACATGCAAATGGGAAAAAAGATATACAGGCACTGGGGTATGGAGATCCATCTTGCTCTACCAAAAAGTCAGAGAGGGGATGGGGGAGGATATAGGAAAGAGCAGATTAAGGGAGGGGGTATACAGTGGGATCGCTGTTTTGGGGTGGTGGGTAGGGGAAAGACAGGGAGAAAATTTGTAACTCAAAATCTTGTGGAAATGAATGAAGTAAACTAAAAATAAACATAAAAGTTAATTTGAAAAAACAAAATGTGGATAATATTTACAATGGGTACTATAAGGAAAGTACCACCTGAAGGTGGGGTAGCATTAGTGGGGATGAATTTGTCAGAGTTAACTCCACCATGAATATTGGATTTTTGAAAATCTCTCTTGTCATTCAGTGAAACTAAAGGTGCTATTTCCTGTTGTAGTCAGTCAAAAAGTACTTATTGTAGTAATGTTGTTTAAAAGTATTTATTAACCCTAACTCTATGCCAGACCCTGTGCTGACCCCAAGAAGGTCACATTCTTTTTTTGTTATTGTTGTCTTTTTGGAGGGGGGGAAGGCAGGGCAATTGGGGTTAAGTGACTTGCCCAAGGTCACACAGCTAGTAAGTGTTAAGTGTCTGAGGTCGGATTTGAACTCAGGTCCTCCTGACTCCAGGGCCAGTGCTCTATTCACTGTGCCATCTAGCTTCCCCAAGAATGTTCCCTTCTAATGGGAGAGATGAACATGATAAAAACTGGAAGATACAAGTTATATACAGAATAGAAGGATAATAATACCAGAGGGAAAGACACTAGAGGCACCAAGGTAGTTCAGTGGATAGAGTGCTGGAGCTGTAGTTGGGAGGATCTGAGTTCAGATTCAGCCTCAGATACTCATAAGCTATGTGACCCTGGGTATGTTACTTAACTTCTGTCTCAGTTTCCTCATCTGTAAAGTGGGAACATAATAATAACACCTGTCTCCCAGTGTTGTTGTGAGGCTCAAACAAGAGATTTGCAAAGCATTTTCACAAACCTTAATGTGCTATATTAATTTTAGCTATTTTTATATTATTGGGGGCAAAAGGGGGAGAAGAGAAATCAGGAAAGGCCTCCTACAAAAGGTAAGATTTGAGCTGAGGCTTGAAGGAAGCACGTGAAACAAAGACAGAGGTGAAAAGAGAACATGAACTATATAAATTACTCATCTCATGATTAAGATATTTCCAAAGACTGTAGTCCTTTCAAAGACACTTTAAAAGTAAAACATGGGCATATCTTTTTCTTTGAGATATGCCGTGTTTTAACTTCATGACTTGTTTTTCTGCTCTATTATTATAGTCATTATCATTTATGTTACATTCTGCTCCCCCCATGACTCCACCCTGAGACCAACTGAATGATTGGATAGTCCTTACCTAGAAGAGACATATCATAAGAAGTCCCAGTCATGCTGCTCATTTCCCTCTTGGCTTACTCTCCCATTCTCTGTACTCCTACACTAGATGCCTTCCCTCTACCTTGTCATCAGCTTTCAACCTCCCCCTATATATGTTGTCTTCCCCATCAGAATTTAAACTCCTTCAGGGTAGTGATCTATCTTGTTTTCTTGTTTTTGTATCACCCATACTTAGCAAAGGCCAGGCACATAGCAAACTCTTTTTTTTTTTTTTGCACTTAATAGTATTTTATTTTTTACAATTATGTGTAAAGATAGTTGTCAACATTCATTTTTGTAAGATTTTGAGCTCCAAATTTTTCTCCCTTCTTCCCTTCCCTTCCCCCTCCCCAAGACAACAAGCAATCTGGTATAGGTTATACTTGTACAATCATGTTAAACATATTTCCGCATTAATCATGTTGTGAAAAGAGAATTAGAACAAAAGGAAAAAACCATGAGAAAGAAAAAAAACAAAAAAGTGAATATAGTATGCTTTGATCTACATTCAGATGCCATAGTTCTTTCATTAGATGTGGTTAGCATTTTCCATCATGAGTCTTTGAGAACTGTATTGTATTGCTGAGAAGAGCTAAGTTTATCATACTTGATCATTATATAGTGTTGCTGTTACTGTGTATAATGGTCTCCTTGTTCTGTTCACTTCACTCAGCATAAGTTTATGTAAGCCAAACTCTTAATAAATGTTTTATCTAGCTATTTATTTCACTAAGCAATATAGTTACAGAATCTTAGAATTCAACAGGACTTTTACAGATCAACTTGTCCAAATCTTTCATTCAAGTGTGGTACAACATGGCAATGGGGGTTATTCCCATTAATTCACATGGCAGTTCCATCCTAAAATGACTCTTCGTTTTGCCTATTCATTCATTCACCGCCAGCCAGGGTAAGATAACACCCTCTCAACCAACTGAGTAAATTCCTATGACAGTAGGCCACTTTTCCATAATTTCCATTCAGAGAGTTTTAGAAATATAATTTCCAAAATGTAAGTTTCTGTGGTTCAGGATTCTGGGCATTGATATTTTTCACACCTTCACTAGGAAAAGGGTTTAAGGATGGGGGCATAAGTGGGGCTTGGTGGACAGCTGGCACAATTTCAGGAAAGTCAGGACTACATGGCAAAAACTGGACAAATGGGCTCTGCCCATCTTTTTCTGAGGACCACCATGACCCAGATTTCTTGACAAAGTCTTGTCTTCAAGTCTTGAAACACAATCTTGTATAGACGTGCAAACAAGCCCCCTTCATTTTAAAATTCAAAGACCTACTGTTGTGAGTAGGAATTGATTTGTCTTTTTGCCATACCTGTTTGTGGGTCAGGAAACGGTGCTCTTTTTAACATTTATTCAGATGTTATTCATGGTATATTATTATATATTGCAAATGTTGTATATATTGTATATATTGCAAAGCTATCAGGCTTTTTAATTCTCCTTTAATAAATTCTCCTTGCATATAATGTGAAAGGGAAATAATGAAATCAACAACCTATTTACTAGTTAATTAAGGCTTTTAACCCAAGAAGACATTTGGTTCATTTGCATTTGGTTCAACTGTCACCAATGCGGGTTGATTAAACAGTATTTACCTGTTTGGTGGGAGGTGGAAAACATTCTCCTCCCTCCTCCCCTTTCTAAAAAAATCTCAGGCAGAAAATGGAGATGGGGTTTTGCGTTTGTCTGTTATGGCTTCCTCTTTGTTAAAAAGAAAAAAAAAGATGGTGGAGAATAAATATGCCTATTTACTCAATCCCATGGCTTTGCAAAATTGCATCTACTTTACCCAGTCTTTTAGTTAATGGAAAGGCAGAATATAACCTATTTCATGGCAAGCTGAAAATGTGCCCTTAAAGCTAATCACATATTTCATTTATGATCTATGATTTTCCATTATTCCTGCAGCGATTCTAATTGCATTCCTATTAATCTTCCTAATTTTCCCTTCATTATGCTGATTTATTCCCGCTTGGCATTGTGCATTCTATTGGGGTGGCTTCCAGTGGTTACTAATTTGTGTTTATGCAGCATCTTTGAGAGTTGTATAGGTTCAGAATGTTACATTGTCTGCCAGTCACTGTCCGTAGTACTGGTTGGTTTTAGTGAACTGCTTGCCTTTGTTGTAAGGGAAAGTTGGGGGTGGGGAGAGGGTTGAGAAGAGCCTCATGTTAAAAACCCAAAAGCATTAATGACTGGTTTGTTTGTTTAAAGGAAAATGTCTATGGTAGTCATCATTTTTTCCATCTTTGATATGGCATTTCCTGTTCCTGGGCTGTCACAAGTTTGACCTAAAAAGTGAAGCCCTGCATGAAGCAAGGCAGACTGGCAATAGGCAAAAAGCAATTGGCATTTATTCCTATCTAAAGTAGGCAAGTCATTGATCCCTCAGCACTCTCTCTCCCTCTGTCTTTCTCTCTCTGTCTCTTTCTCCCTTTCTCTCTCTATCTCTCTCTCTTCCCATCTGTGTGTGTGTGTCAGCTTTGGATTCTTATCTAGAAGTTGGTTGCCTGAACATTTATATTTACTGATGTTTAAAGGATCTGTGATTACTTCAAGGTAGTGACATTCCAGTGTGGGAACTCCTTTCACTAACTCTATTGGCATTAATAACTCAATAACTTAATAGATAATTCCTATGCAATTACACGAGGCATATATAAGTTAAAAAGATTGTCCTAGATCATACAGTTAGGAAGTATCAATGGTAGTATTTAAATGTAAGTTCTTTGGAATCCAAGCCCAGAACTATACTCTGCAGATGGGCTTGGGTGGTTTCCTGAAGGATAACCCTGTGACAGCTGGGTAAGGTTAAGGGTTACATTCATCTGAAGGTTTAATTCAAACCTTCCCCCAAATGAATATCATTGACTACATCACCAACACCTCAATTTTCAGTATCCCAGGGTTTTTTTGGAGAGCTTTGGTGCTTGGAGAAATACCTACAAAAGTCCTGCCATGTGTGCTGGATGAGTTCTTTTCAATAAAAGATAGTGAACTGTCTTTGAGATTTAATTGGCTTAAGAAACTAAAGGCTCAGCCTTTTTATGTTGCTTCCTGGTTCCCAGTGTAATTTGGGTTTCTCTGAGCATGCCCAGTTCTAACTTGAAGATGCCTTTGAGGAATCTTTTGAGCAAGTCCAGTTTACCTAACTAGAGTCTTCTTTACCTAACTAGGTCTCCCCTACCATGTGAGTGAGGGTATTCTCCTTTGATTGACTGCCTACATCTTTAAAACTAGAAAGACCAAGCCATTCACCTTTTTTTTTCCAGTTCTCTTTCTAACACACTTTTTCTGCCCCTCTCCTATCAGTTGTCTCCAAAGGGTGAAGATTCTAATTCACCCACAGTGAAGATAATATAAACTGAACCAATGAGAGGGGAATGACATTCTTTCCTCCGCTTTCTCCCTTTTACCTTGGCTCTGAGAAATAGGCCTGGGTGGTGTTTCTATTTTGTGTCATTTGTCCTTTGGAGTCCCAACTCCAACAACTCTCCTTGGGCTTGAGTCCCAGGCACCCTGGCTTCTTTGGGCTTCCATGCTGATGTAGCTGGCTATGCCACCTAGCCAGTAATCCTGGCTCCACGGTCATCATGGCTCAAATTCCTAGATCAGGGTGAGTGTCTGAGTATCACCTCTTGCACCTGAAATTAAGAAGATCAAACAATTCAAAATAGAAATAAATACTCTCAGGGTACCTTTACCTTTCTGTTGATAAATTAACCATTCTTTTTGTCTGGATGTACTTATCTATTTATTCTATTAAAAAAATAATTATCTATGTTTTGGGGTTTTTTAATATCACATAATTTCTCCCAGTATTCCTCCCCATCCCTATACCAGAGAACCATCCTACCTGATAAATACTAATTTCAGACTAAACCAAAAAAAGAGGTAAAAAATTAGCGTAACTTAACAATACATTTTTTTAAATCTGAAAATATATGCAATACAAAACACTTGCAGACTTCTCACCTCTACCAAGGGATGGGTATATCTCATATCTCTTCTTTCAAACCATTTTTGTTCTTTATAACTTTGCAATATTTATTTTGGGGTTTTTTGGTGATTGTTCTTTCTATTTATATTATTGTAGTCATTATATCTGTTGTTTTCTTGGCTCTGCTTACTTCACTTTGCATCAGTTCATGTAGATCTTTCCATGTTTTTCTATATTCGTTGTCATTTACTAATTTGTGTTTATGTAGCATCTTTGAGAGTTGTATAGATTTAGAAAATATCTTTGTACAGGTTCAGAATGTTACATTGTCTTCCAGTCACTGTCCCTAGTACTGGCTGGTTTTAGTGAACTGCTTGCCTTTGTTGTAAGGGAAAGTTGGGGGTAGTACAATAGTATTCCATTTCTTTCACATAAAGGAATTTGTTGAGTTATTCTCCAATAAATGGGTGCCTATTCTGTTTCCAAGTCTATGTCATCACAAAAAATGTGGCTACAAATATTTTGGTGCATATGAGCACTGTCTTCTTATCAATGACCTCCTTGGAGTATAAGCCTAGTAATGAAATCCCCAGGTCAAAGGGTACAGACATTTTACTCACTATATTTACATAATTCTAAATTGCTTTCCAAAAAAGATACTTATTCACATCTCTACCAACAATGTGCTAGTGTTCTTGTATTCCTACAACCCCTCCAACATTGATTATTCCCATTTTTGTCATTCTTGCTTATTTGAAGGGTATGAGGTAAAACCTCAGGGTTGCTTTGACTTATATTTCTCTTATTATTAGTGATTTGAAGCATTCTTTCATATAGCTATTAATAAGTTTGCAATTCCTCTTTTGACAACTATTTGTTCACAACCTTTCATATCTATTATGGAATGGATTTTTATTTCCAACATACATGTACGTATATATACATATGTATGTATGTACATATACATTTACGTGTAAAATATATGTATTAGTCATTTATATATCTTGGACCAACCCTTATCAGAGAAATCTGATGAAAACATTTTTTTTTCCTTTTTGACTGCTGCTTTCTTTCTCGTCCTAGAGGTATTAATTTTATTTATGCAAAAGCTTTTGGTTTCATGCAATCAAAAACAACTATTTTGTCTTCTGCAATTGCCACTCTCCTTTGTTTGGTTGAGAATACATCCCTTTCCCATAGTTACTTCTCTTAATTTTTTTTATAATGTGATCTTTAATATGAAGGTTGCACATCCATTTAGAATATGCTGTGGAATATGGTTTAAGATGTTAGTCTAAACCTAATTTCTTTCAGATGGCTTTCCAGTTTTCTCAGAAGTTTTTTTAATCAAATAGAGACTTCTTTCCTAAGTAATTAATGTTTTATGATTTATCAAACACTATGTTATTGAGTTCCATTGTTTCTGATTCTCCCTTGCCTAACCATAATATAATTTCCTTATTTATCCCTTTTTATGTAAAGAAGATTTTCCAGTCTCTCATTTTTAATTCTGTGCATGTCTTTGTTTTTCAGGTGTGTTTCTTATAAACAACAGATTATGAGATTTAGTTTTATTATCCATTGTGGCATTCTTTTTCATTTCATTCTTGAGTTTAAATACTAGGGGACTGGCCTCATTTGTCCTGAGCCCTGGCCTGTAACAGCCCTACTAATTCTTTGCTACTATCATCCATATCTTTTAATTAATGATGCTGAACCCAAATTTTTGAATGGTATGCTAATTGCCCACAGACCTTTTTATCCCCAGGCTTTTAAGGGGTTCCTTGTGAGTCATAAGGTACTCCAGATACTCCTGTTTGCAGATAACATTGTGCTGATTGTATCAAACTTCACAAAAATTGAGCATGAAGATGAAAACTGGCTAGGTTGTCTCTGGGAAATTGTATGGTGCCATTAATGGTCCTAAAATTCTTTTTTTTTTTTTTTTTTGCTTTCTTGGAGGGGGGAAGGCAGGGCAATCGGGGTTAAGTGCTTTGCCCAAGGTCACAGGGCTAGTAAGTGTTAAGTGTCGGAGGCCAGATTTAAACTCAGGTCCTCCTAACTCCAGGGCCAGTGTTCTATTCACTGTGCCACCTAGCTGCCCTTGTCCTAAGAGTCTTGAAACAAAAACCCATCTTTGTTTTTTACGGTGAAGGGATATGACTTCAAGTTGCAGAACTCCATACTCTCTAAGGCAGCAGTTCTCAACCTGTGGGTTATGTTCAATTTGTAACAATGAAAATACATCCTGCATATCAGATATTTACATTATGATTCATAACAGTAGCAAAATTACAGTTATGAAGTAGCAACAAAAATAATTTAATGGTTGGGGTCACCACAACATGAGGAACTGTATTAAAGGGTCACGGCATTAGGAAGGTTGAGAACCACGGCTCTAAGGAATTTAACTTGTGGGTCATCCAAGGGCCAATAGACGCACCGTGAGGTGAGCACAAGTAAGTTGCAACATATTATCAATGAGGAATTGTACAAAAAAGGCTATGGGAAGGATGTGGTTGAAGAACTGTAGGGGCTGAAAAGCAGATGGAAACTAACAAGAATGCCAAGACCACAAGCCATTCCCCAAACAGTAAGTGATCAAAGAATATGAATAGTTCTCAAAAGAAGAATTTCAAACTATTAACCACCAAATGAAAAATTGCTCCAAATCACTAATAAATAATAAGCCACACAAACCAAAACAACTTTGAGGTTTCACTTCATACCCAACAAATTGGCAAAGACGACAAAAGATATGAATAGTCAGTGTTGGAGGAGTTGTAGAGAGACAAGCAAACTGATATGCTGTTGGTGGGACTATGAATTGATCTAACCATTCTAGAAGGTATTTCGGAATTATTCTAAGTAAGCAACTAAAATTTCCATATTTTTTATCCCGTTGCTACACGTATAACCCAAGGAGGTCAAAGTAGAAAATCCTCATATGCAACAAAATACATATAGCTTCACTTTTTTTTAGTAGCAAAGAAAAGGAAACAAAATAGATGATTATTAAATGGGGAATGACCACAAATTGTGGTACAAGAAGGTAATGGGATAAAATTACTGCATCTAAGAAATGATAAATTAGAAAAACACAGAGAAGTATGGGAAGACTTACATGAAACTTTTAAAAATGAAGTAAGCAGAACCAGGAAAACCATATGCACAAAGTCTACAACAAAATAAAGGGGGGGAAAGAGAGAGAAATAGAAACAAAACCTTGTGTAATCATCATGACCGATCTTGATCTCAAAGAGGAGATACAAAAAGGAAGCTCCCTCCTTTCTCTGAAGGGATGGGAGATCATGAGTGTGCAACACTTCACGTGCTAGTAGACTCAACCAGTACATTGGACTTTTTTTCTGAATTTCTTTCCACTTTTTTCAATTTTTTTAAAATAAAGTTTGTATTTCTTAGGGAAGAAGGGGAAAGATTGCATATGGCATAAAGGTAATGAAAAAACAAAAGACAGCTGTAATTTTTTTATTTAAAAAATTTTTTTTCCACTGGTCAAGTAGTGAAAATGAGGCAAACTCATTTGTCAATTAAATAAGCCACTGGTATCCACACAATGTAAAGAGATCTAATGTTATCTGATTCACTGGCCCCAGTTAAGCAATCCCATGGACAAGTTTCAGCCCAATCCAAGCAGAATTCTTTCAAAGTCTATCATGTGCTAAATGAGGCAACTTGATGGCATAGTAGGAAGAGTGTTAGATTTGGAATAAGGAAGACTTAGGTTTGAATTCTGATTAAAATACTAGCTGGGTGACCCTGGGCAAATCATTAGCCTCTCTTAGACATAGTTTCCTCATCTGTATAACGAGCATAACACCTACCTCACAGCATTGCTGAGAGGAACAAATGAGATAAGTACAGTGAAGTGCTTTATAAACTTCAAAATGCTATATAAAGGAGCAGTTATTAAATATTGGTGTGGATATAGACATACTATAAAGATGTGATCCTTACCTTCAGTAGTTTACAGATTATGTGAGTTGACAAGAAGTAGAAGTTGACACCTAAATATCAAGAGCTCTTGCTATATGCTACTCCTCCTTTTACCAGACAATAAGGATCTTCTCCTGTGGCTTTTTTTGAAATGTCACCTGATGTCCTGGAAAGAGCACTCATGTTTGAGGCAAACCAGCTAAGTTTGAGTCCTATCCCTGACACTCAAGTGTGTATGATCTTGGGGGGCTCTTTTAACCTTCATATGCCTTAATTTCTTTATCTGTAAAATGGGGTAATAGTTTCTATGATAGCTAACCTCACAAAATTATAGAAAGGTTCAAATAAGGTAACTGATTTTGAAATACTTTATAATCTTAAACTCTTATGTAGATTGCAAACTATTATTCCTACAAAGGCAGCAAAGCAAATGGATAGAATACTCCACTTGAAATCAAGAAGGCATGGATGTGAATCCTGCTTCAGCCACATACTGGCTAGATGACCTTGGGCAAACTACTTAAATTATCTCTATGTCTCACACACACACACACACACACACCCTTTTCCCTTTTTTTCCTAATCTGTAAAATGGGTACAATAATATTGTAATATCTACCTCACAAGTTTGTTATAAGGCTCAGTGAGATCATTTATGTAAAACACTATATAAATAAATTATTAGTCTTGGCCATCACAGCCCTCCTGAGAGAAATTAATATTATGCTATCATATTAATTACTAATTATTCATTTGCAACCCATTCTTTTCCTTGTATCTTTGTTAAGACCCAACTCCAGAAAAGGTCAGTCACTCTCTGAAGGGCATGATTGAGTGATATGATTACTTCTAACCCCCAAGGCACATGCTCTCTCTTTAACTAGATTGGGTGAGATCCCACCCACGTAGGAAACCTGATTTCTGTTTATGGTATAAAACAGAATCTAGTCTGGAGCAGTTATTTCCCTGAGGAAAGGAATTCCTGTCCTTGATCCCCTCCATTATAGCTCATGAAGGAGAAAACTAGCCAGAGAGGTACAGGTAGAAATGGCTTGGCCTGCTCAGATGCCTTGAGGCTGCTGAGTCTCATGATGAGGCCATGTTCTCAGCAGGAAGGGCTGAAGACTTTTAGCCCACCTCTTCCTTAAATGTCCTGCAATCAGGGTTGAATTTCATTTGCCAGGGGAGATGCCTATCAAAAGGTACATAGCTGATTTATAGTGTTTCAGTCTCCCTTGGTATCTTTAGCTAACTGAGAGAAACCATTGGTCATCAATTTATTGATTATTGGTTAGCCTAATTAATAAATTGATTATTAATACTTGGAATCTCTCAGGGTTTTTATTCACCACACTCCTTAGCATATAATCCATTTTAATACTTATGATGCATTTCATTCCCTTTCTGACTGAAAAATTAATATCTAACTAAAAAGTTAGGATTTTTCTTTCACTCCAAAAATGAACAAACCAGTATTTCCTAAGCAATTTGTTTTTAAAAGTTTTCTCTAAAGGAACAGTCTATGGGTTCCAAGCAGGATATGATTTGTGAATCATCTCCACAGACCATACAAAACACTTACCTCAGATCTCCTGGAGATGACACCAATGATGCTGATGAAGGCACCTTTACCTCATTTTTCCTCCTTGAAAGTTTAAAATGTCCCCTGGGAATGCATTTCCCCTTAAATTCCTCCCCTTTTTATTTAGTCCCATATACATTAGGTCACAGCAAAATAGAAAAGGGCACAAATGAAAGAAAAGAGTGACTGCTCCAAGAGGAAAAGCAGGAAAGGAACTGCTAATCTCCCCCTTTTTTTTT
>JAQQSV010018576.1:0-11373 GCA_028646515.1 Pseudochirops corinnae | reverse complement strand
TTTTTTATCTTAGCATTGAACATTCTAAGAATAATGTCTGAGAACCTGATAGAATTTTTAAGGAAAACTTCTAGATATTGTAAATTGGCTGCTAATAATATACTAATAACTCAATCTTGATTGCAAGCACTTTAAAATACTTAAAATCAATTACCCTAACATTTCTTTTGATGATCTCTCTGTTCATTAACATTCTTCCATCAGCCAATTCAATGCCTGAGAGTGGAATAAGGACTTCTCCAATGATATCATCTCTTGAAAACCTGTCAAAACTCAAAATGATGAAGTGAAGGATCAGATCTTGTATTTGGGTATATGGGATCCCATAGAAGGTGAAGGTTTCATCAAAAGCTGGATCTAAGGTCTTTCTTAGGACTCTGGTTTTCACTTTGTGCTTCTTCTCAGGAAGGATGGTCATTTTGATATAGGGGTCAGAAGTCATTGACTGTTCATCCATAGCTGGCAGACCACGGGCTTCTTTGATGTTCACCACAAATGCTTTTTTCTCAAAGTTGTACTCTAAGGAAAAGAAGAGGGTGCCAAGTTTCTCCTGTTTCTCTACAGAACATAACGATGAACTAGACTTCAAGCTGTCTGGGGAAGTGGAATCTTTCTGTTCCCTTTCTGAGAATGGTTTAGGAGTCAAGTTCTCAAGATCAGAAGGGCTGCCAGCTTTGGGGTTTGCTTTAGGGAAATTCCCATTAAGGTCTCTCTTCTCAAGGTCAAGATGTAGTGAGGTCTTTGGCACAACTGGTTTATTTTTTGCTTCACTTTTGTCATCTGCTCCAAATTTCTTCTTACTGCTCAGGTTTTCTGGATAAATGTCAACTCCCTTGAGCACATGCACAAATTTATAGGGAGGAGTCTTGTTAGTCTTGGATGATTTTCTCTGACAGCAGATCCAAGCAAACAGAGATACTGTGAACACCAGACCAAATGCACTGAAGATCCCCACCACCGTAGGAATTTCATCTGGAAAATGAAATGGCCAATAACTTATATTAAAGGAGTAAAGCTTGAGATACAAGGCAATTTGAAAAACATAATAGCGATGGCAATTGCAGTAGCTTGGACAGATTGAATTACTTTCCAACTGCTCAGGATAAGAGTTATGTACATATTTCACGCCACCTTCAGGTATAAACACATCCCCTGGGTGACACCAAGAAAGAAATACAGTATGATGGAAACTCCCTCATTCCAGTTGTGTGCCATAAACAAAATGACAGGGAGAAACTAGAGAGGAGAAAAATCTGTTAACCTATGGATATTTCTCAATTATTATGCACAACAACCACAATTTGGCTGGTCAGTGATAATTACATTATTTTTTTTTCATTAACATTGTATGCCCTACTATTTTTTTAAAAAACATAATTGCTATTTGTTTCAAAGCATGTGCTATCCAAGCACTGTTTAAAGAAGTCCTTGAACTTGTTGACCTAAAATCCAAAATGTAGTGATAGTGCCAAAGCAATAATGAAATAACTGTGTAAGATTTACCATACTCTGCCCTATACATTGAAAGTTTCTCTGTCAGATAATGGACCAGAACTAAAGGAAACAAACTGATAAAAAACAAAGGGAAAACAGAAAGAAAATATTTAATTAGCTTGTAAGAATAAAAAAAATGTACTTCCTACTCTTAAAATCCTCACTTATTAGAATGACTGCCAAAATACAAAGAGAGAAAGAGTACAATTTGTACAAATGCAAACAGCAAGAAAATAGAACAGTATCTTCCAGTAAATAGCTTCCCTTTAACATATAATTTTGTTTTAAAAAAAGAATGAACATAACTGAGAATTTACTCTTATTCATAACTGAATTTTTGTCTTAGTGCATTTCACTTTGGCAATACAGTAATCAGGACCAAATACACATTCCTCCTGAGAATAGAGTATTAAATTATTGATGTTTAGTGATATTGCTTATGCATTACAGGAATCATGTTCTGTATGTAAGCATATTTCTCCCACAAATGATTAGCAACTATGTATAAAAGCTCAGTATTATCCTGTCCAGATGTTCTGTACATTTCAAATAAATGTTCAGTAGAGGCAACAGACACATAGGTCAATATAATGATTTCTACACTGGCTAACTTTATTATTTGATTATATTGCTAAATTGTCTTTCCCATATTGTGGTGGAAAGTTCAGGAACATAAAGGGTTAGGATTTTTTTAAACATCTCTGAGAAGAATAATCTTTTGTCACTACACTTCTCACTAGTCTCTTTCTCTTTAAGGTTCTGTATATGTCTCCCAATAATTACAAGCCAGAACTTAATGAAGAAGAAATGATGAAGAAATGTTTGATCAAAAGGGTCCAATAAGGGAAAAAAGTAGTTTAAGGAAATATTTTTTTAAAAAACTGAATCATTTAGAAATGAGAAATGAATCTTTGAATTCCCCAAACCTGAATTATTCTTGCATGGCATAGAAAAAATCGTCAAGAACTGAACATGACTAGCCAAACTTAGCATAAGCTTTGAAGTTGTCCTTACTATTACGGCAAAAAAGAGGTACACACAATTTGGTCGACCATGAAGTCTACTGTAGCAAAGTGAGGGTGTGAGGTGATTCTTTCATATTTTAGGGAATATAGAAAGTAATTTAAACCATTCCAGTTAAATGAACCATATCATGGAAGTTAGAACTGGAAGAGACCTTATATTTCAAGATAGGGATTATTTTGGGGAGGGGAAGAAATACAGATAATGACTCATCAATAGAAGTAGTTAATTTTTTCCCAATCAAGTATGGGTGATGGACACAATATCAGTATAATTACAAAGAAGCAAATAGGAAGTGCTGAACAGAAATGATTGCTGTCAATTAGGGTGAAACCTTAGCTTCTTTGAATTATTTTATCAAATAACTAAACAATGCAATGCAATATAGAAAAGAATAATTACTCTCAAAGTCCTGCCTACAGGTAGAATGCATAGATTTGGGGAACACAGAACAAAAGTAGTTCACACAGTGATGACAACAGTTCCCTCACCCCTCCTAATCCTCTCTCATTAGCACACTTACATGAGAATGTTTGACTTTCAGTGCTGAATCATTTTAAAAGTAAGTAGGGTTCTGCCCTATTGCATAAAGATTGAATATAATAGAACCACAAACTGAAAATATGAATAGAAAAAAACAGTACACATTTGGCATGATGTAATAGGGACAGACAGAAATGCTGCCCTAGAATCCTACCTAGCAACATCTTCTGAAGAAAAAAAAGGAAAATGTAGCCTAGTGATATGGCCATAAAATAATTGTGGTACTTTCTGATACAAAATGAGGGTGTCAAAGCCCACTAGTTAAAATTATTTTGAACTGACTCTATCTTTTAGGATGTCTTAAATATATATGTATTTCTTTTTAAGCTCTGTGCCGCACCGCCCCCGCCCCCCCCCCCCCCCCCCAATGACAGACCAAGATATTTACCTAAAAGGAATCCTCACCAGGCCAAATAAAATAAAATAAAACCAACAATCAACTGTCAGATCACTTTGCTGCTACTACAATATACGGAACTCCCTGAATCTTTGAGAACTTCTTGAAGCTAAAATATGCTTAGCAGAATGCAGTTTAAAAGGAGGATACCTCGTAAGGAAAAGAGACAGATTGGGTTTACTAAGATTAACCGAATACCATTCCCGTTCTCTAGAATCCAGGGACTAGCTAACCCATACCCAGCCTTTAGAGACAGCATATACTCCAAACCGTAGTTTCCAAAGAAAAATAAACAAACAAACAAACAAATCCTTTTTTAAGTTTGGTTAAGAACTTGCTTACCAAATTCCTCTCTGCTTGAGGTGATCGGAGCCATGTTTGCTGCGTGCTCTGTCCGAGGTACTGAACAGCAACCCCTGGCTTGCCTCACTATGAAAGCGGCTGTTTTCCTCTTCCCAGAATCAGGGGCTGGCTTTTCCTCGTGATGCAAACACCAATGTGCAGCCCAGGGGACCTTCAAGGGGGCGCAAGATGGGGGTGGGGGGGCGAGGAAGCAGAGAGGCAGCTCAGCTCTCCCTCATACAGGGATTTGCCACCCCCGTTCCTGTTTTGGCTCTCCTGAGTAGCTCCGCTCTTAGACTGTAGACGTGGTTGAAACCCAAATTGACGCAATCCTGACGCTACTGGGCTGAAATCAGCACCTGCCCTCCTCCCCTTCCTTTTTCCCTTCTTTTTTTCCCTCCACCCCCACCCCCTTTCTTTCTCCAGCCTCTCCAGGGGATTCAACACACATGCTCATCAATTATTTTAACTGCTCTGCTACAGGAGATTAGCTGTCTTATTCAGTGGGACACAGAAGCAGACTGAGATAGAAGTCCCTAAACTCAATCTTGTCACTCCGTAACATAAAATCTTTCGGTTTCATGGGTGGGTGGGAACGTATCTCAGTGTGTCAGTGTTTTGATGCAAGAAGGGGATTGAGGGGCAAGGAAAAAGAAAGAAAACTTCAGTTCCATGTGATCCATTACAATTACACACACACACACACACACACACACACACACACACACACACTCAAGCATTTTTCTCACTTTTCCCCTCTTCTTCAGAGCCATAAATATGTCAGAAAAAAAATCTACAACTTACTGACACATTTAAAATAAAACTACCATGGTTTTCCCCTTGCATCTTTCTTTCTTCTCTTCTCCCCTCCTTTTCAGTTCTGTTATTAATGCAACATTTCTACTAATATTGTTAACAGCCATTCCATTCTAACAACTCAGGTTTTTTCTCCCTCATATCTGAAATTTCATCTGCAAAATGCTGAGGAAAAGATGTGAATAATCACTTTTGTTTTCAGAGCCTTCCCGATGTGTTTTCATCTTTGATGAAATTCAGTGAGTATCTAAAGAAACTTTAGGGATGATGTACTTGGTTATAAACAATGGCTGCTAATGTATGGAAAAAGAAACATACCTTAAAAATATCTAACTTGGTTTTGGTAGCTATTAATTTCTGCAAATGAAAAGAAAAATTATGTATTATCTTGTGTGTATATATATATGCACACATATATACACACGTGTACACATACACATATATATACATACATATAACGTGTGTATATGTTTTTGTACATAAATATATAAAATTGGTATATTTTGTGTGTATACATATGTGTGTGTATATACATATATATCTAATATATATATATATATATATATAGTCAGGTTGATTTTAGATTTTATGAAATTGTCTCTGTAAAAATATGTTTATTTATTTCACAGGAAGGAGTGTTAAAGAGCAGTTCAAATTATCAATTACAGTTTGTCAAAGAAGTCCTTTGATTCTGAGCTCCTGAACAGAGATTCTGTATATAGATGTGAAGGGTGGGGTGGAGTGTTGTAGGCAGACAGTCTCAGGAATCTACTGTACAACCAACAAGGTACTAAATGTTGTAGGTAGAGACTAGGATTGATCAAGCTGTGTCTGGGGAAGTAATGACATATTCTGTATCATGGAAAATTTTATGTGTCAACATTGCCTTTATTTTTGGCAAAATGCCTACCTTTTCAGTAATCTTTTATTTAAAAAAAAAAACTACTTTCATACTATGAAAGCACACAAAGCAATTGTTTTCACCACCACCCTTTATTGGCAGGCTTTGAGGTCTGTACCCACATCTTACTACCTGATATAGATGAGTCACACCTTGAGCAACTGATTTGCCTAGCAAGATTTTCTCCAGGAAAAAGAAAAAAAAAACATTCCTTTAAAAGAAATAAAGAAGTGGGCATTTGTTTGCAGTGTATACTACAGATACATAAATATAAGCATTCAGTTTATTGAAGTATGTGTATCCAATCTAGGTAACATATGTACTGTATGACTAAACTCATATGTTACACAAATAAATAGTGAGTGTTTTGGGGTATTATTGCTTTATATTATTTAGTGCCTCATTAAATCTTCTTTTATGTAGCAAAATCCCATCATTTGCAAACAGCTTAGATTTCTTTAATAGTTTCATTGGAGCCCCACCCACGCACGGTGTCTTCTTACTCCTTGTGGTTACAGTGTGATATGATTACCTCACTGTCCGGAGCTCCTGCAGCTTTGGATGCAGCGACAGCTCACTGCTATAAAATCAAAAGGAGAAGAAATATTATTGATTGAAATAACTAAAATTCTTTTCGCTCAACATCTTCCACCTTCTCACCAGCTGAGTAATATGTTGTTTATATCCCCGTTTCTCTAGAGCAACCAATATCTCTATGGGATGTGTGGGCGTAAGTCCCCACGCAGAGGAAAGCTGGTAAGTTTCCTTGCAATCTGAGTATTCCACTCTACCGGATCGCTAGAGGAACGCTCTCCTCTGGCCTAGTAAAGGAGTGATCAATGGAATGACATGCGCAATCTTCCCTTTTACAACCAGGAACTGTAGGAGGGGGTGTTGCTAGGCAACCACCTCCACACCACCCAAAACACACAGGCCTCAAGCACACACATGCCTGGGAAACACACTCTTTTATGCAGTTTTCTACTGTTTGCTTTCACAATGTTTCTTTCGCTATTGATTTCTATTCAATTTAATTAAAAATAGTATGAAACCACAGTGTATATTTATTATGCACCTACTATGTGCAGCAATGCACAGTGCTAAGCACTGAAGAATGGAAGCCCTTAGGGAGCTTACATGGGGTAGGGTGAATGGGAGGTCACAACCTATATACAGATATATGTAATAAGGTAGAGAGTTAAGGTGACTAAGAAAAGAGATGAAGCAGCTTGCTCTTGATTGGAAAGAAGAGAGGAAACTAACAGCTGGGGTCCATGGAAGGCCTAACAGAGGTGTCTGCACCTGAGCATAGTCCTGAAGGAAGGCAAAGATTTCAAGAGACAGGAAGTAGGTTTCTCAGCACACAGTCAGGGAAGCTGGAGAAGGCAGGATGCAAGTTGCCAATTTAAGATCTAGTCATTAATTTACCAGCTTTAATCCTGACATTATAAACACACACATGCTCATACCATACACTTTAAAGGGGATGGATTCATCAGAGCAAGTTATTTTAATATCCCATGATAAATTCTATTATTTAGTAAGAGAAACAATAGATATTTGTCTATCCAATACTTCAACTCACATTATACCCTCCCCATTCCCCAAAAAGTAAGAGGCTATGACTATACCCAAAAAATTATTTACATGAAACAAAATGTCATGTTCAAGCTAAAAAATAACATGGACATGATATACCCAGATAATTTATTTGATTCTTTTGGGAGGGTGGGCAAAGGGATTTCTCTGAATAATTGCTTTAATTTCTCATTTAACTTAAAAAAAATTTATTGCCAATCTAGGGGTTGCCCATCAATTGGGGAATGGCTGAACAAGTTGTGGTATATGAATGTAATGGAATATTGTTGTGCTATAAGAAATGGGAAGGAGATGACCTTCACAATTACCTGGAGAGGCTTATACAAATTGATGCTGAGTGAGAAGAGAAGAACCAGGAAAAAATTGTACACATCGTACGTATGATGACCAAGCTTGATGAAGTGGACTCTTCTCAGCAATGCACAGTTATAAGACAACTCTACAAGTCTCAGAATGGAAGGAGATGTCAACATTCAGAGAAAGATCTAGAAAGACTAGAGTTTAAATGGAGACTGAAGCAATACATGCTAACATTCTTTTTCATGTTTGGTTTTGTTTCTTTTTTCCCATTGTTCACTCATTGGTTACAACCCTTTTATACAACCAGACTGTTGTACTATGTGAAAGTATTTGCAGATCCTATACATGATTGCATGCCACCATGGGGGGGGGAAGCCGGGATGGGAGGGGAGAAAATCTGAAACTCAAGGGATTGTGGAACTGAATCTTATAAGCTAAAAGTAAATAAACAAGTTGTTGAAAAAATAAATAAAATGTAAAAAAAATTCATTGCCTCTAAGCTAGTAATATAAATTTGCCCTCTAGATTGAAATCAAAATCTTGAAGCACAGAGTCTCTCCAAAGCAGTGCCATTAAGAGCTTTTTACTACCAGTCTTTGCTCCTAGAGTCTAGGGGAAAAAAGGCCAAAAATGGAAAGAATTATTTATAATCCCATTCTTTAACCTGTTTGTTAACCTTAACTTAATGTAAACTATAGCTATGGTAATTTTTTGTTTTTGAATTCTATAATTTGAAGCAAAATTAAATAACAACCTTCTTGAAGTTTTCTTCATCTATACCAGGATGCATTGAATTCTTTCTCTTTTCAATTTCTTTTGTCCTTATAATAATAATAATAAAAAAATCATTCTCAGTAAATCAATCTGAAAGTATACTAACACTTAAGAAAAATTCAAATACAAGGAGAGAGAGAGTGTCTGACCTCAATATGTGGGCAAAAAATTTTTAAAAGCAAACTGAAGAAGAGTGGGAGATTACATGAAACAGAAGCAAGCTAGAGAAAATTCTTGAAGGAGCTAAAGGCCTCATGGATAGAGAGTCTTTTCAATGTGTGAACTCCAGGGCTTGAATTCATTTCCACATTGAAGAGATTTCTGGGGCATGGAGTCTTTCATGGAGCCTGGAGAAACATGAAATATGAAACTTAAAAGCTTCTTAAATATTTTTGATTTGTTAGTTTTCAGTGTCCAATTAGATTGTGATCTCTATAATTTCAGGTACTACATATCTGTATCTATATATGTGCATACATGCATACATAAATACATACACACACATACACATATATGACAATGAACATAGATTAATTAACCTAATACCTTGCTAAACAATATGGTGACAGATGCAGATATATGTACATATAGTATTTTGGCAGTCTGGTAAAATCTATATAATTCTTCTCAAAATATTTTAAATAAACAAAATAAAATATAGCAAGCAAAAAAGCAAACTAAAAATTGAAAAACAATTATCAAGATATACTTTCTTCAACAATGGTAATGCTGATAGGCAGTAGTACCCTGTAAGGTTAACAGTAGAGTGAAAAAAATGACAGAAACTGATTCAGAAATGAAATGTGTTACAAAAAATATTTGATGCCTGAGAAAGTCTCCATGGACTAGATAAGTGCCCAATAATCAATCATCTAATCAAAATGATGACCGTTAGCTGTAATTTGAATTCAGAATGATCTTGCATGGGCCTTATTTGAATATGTGCATATCTTAATAATAAGTGATTGAAATGATATTAGGACAGGATATTTAGACTTTTTTTTTCCTCTTTACTGATACATATTATATTATAAACTGTTAATTGCATTCTGGTATGCTGATCACATATATGCTGATCACATATATGCTGCTCAACATGCAAATAGTATTGTGCAGAACTGCTGGATTAGACTTGCACAATTTTGTGGAAATGTCCAAATTAGCATTTGAATGCACAAGAGAGAAATTGAACAAATTATCTGAAAACAAAGAAGTTTCAAGGAAAGGATGAACGTTGGCAGAGAAGGAAGAAGGGAGAGAAAACAAAAGGAAAGAAAGGAAGGGAGAGAGGGAGAAAAGAAAGCTGTGGTCTTTTAGAAAACATTCAAGTATTGATTTTGATACCTGTTTTAGAATCATAGGTATAGGAAAAAGATGATAACCCATTTTAGCATGGATCAGGTTGGTTTGTGGTAATGGAAAAGTAAAAGAAGTCCAGGTATCTTAGAAAATATAGAAAAGGGAATAATATAGAAAAGATTACTGGTCCTGGAATGGATAAGCGATTCCAGCGCCTTATTCTGAGCCAACATTGAGGGGGGAGAATAGAAGAGAAATATTAAATTCAAAAAGGAAGACTGAGACAAGTTATTGTTATCCTCATCGTAACTCAGATTCCTTGTTACTACTTATGTCTCAAGAAAAATGATCTGTCTCTCCCTCTAAATTTCCTCTCTGCTATCCTCACTGTCCATAAAAAGCACCATTAATGGCATGGAATTTAGAGATAGTAGATAGTAGTGTCCCATTTCTCAGGTAGTAGCTTCATAAATGCTTATTCTCTTCTCCTTCTAACCTAGCCTCTTAAGTGCCAAATGGAATATCCTTCACAGAGTCCCCATATTTTTTAGACAAAGTAAGGGAGGAACATATACAGAGAATACATGTGGCAAAGGAGTTACTCACAGCTCCTTCTCACTGGGCATCCTTTTTTCCCTTTATGGAGTCCCTACAAAGTTCCTCTTAGGTTGCTGCCTTTCTAAAGTCAGCAGCCTCCACATCTCTCCTCCCTGAGAGAGTCATGCTCAGGAAGATGCCTTTCTTGGATGTATTTCTTAGTGCCTTGTGCTAAGGAGGTTTCAAGGATGGAATATGGATCTCAAGCACCCCAAATTAGTATTCTAAATTGATATTCCAGAGAAACTTCATTATATATGGTATTTTAGCTCTTTGTTTCAGGTATATCGTGGATGAGATCTCATTGGGCACTATTCTTTTCAAGATCTAAACCATATCAGCATCTTCCTAGTTAATAGTATATTTTTATCTGATCCAGACAACATTAATCTTTTATCAATTGCCTACAATTTCTTTTTTTTACTTTGTAAAAAATTTATTTTTAGTTTTCAACATTCATTTCCACAAGCATTTGAGTTACAAATTTTCTCCCCATCTTTCCTCTCCCCCCCCACCCCAAGACAGCAAACCTATTAAATACTCCTTCCCACAATCTACACTCTCTATCTTCCCCCACACCCCTTTTAACTTTCTAGTAGGGCAAGATGGATTTTTTATCCCAGTGCCTGTATATCTTATTTCTCAATTGCATGTAAGAAACAATTTCTTTTAATATTTGTTTCTAAAACTTTGATTTCCAGATTCTACCACCTGTTCCCTCCTCACCTACCCCCACTGGGAAGATAAGCAATTTAATATAGGTTATACATGTATAGTTAAGCAAAACATTTCCATAGTAGTTATATTGTGAAAGATTTACTATGTTTCCCTCCATCCTATACTGCCCCCACTTATTCTATTTTCTAATTTGACCCTGTCACTTTTCAAATATATGTGCTTCTAACTAACCTCTCTTCTAATCTGCCCTCCCTTCTATTATCCCCTCTCTTCTCTCCTCCCCTCTACTTTCCTGTAAGGGAATATACCCAAATAAGTGTGTATGTTATTCCCTCCTTAAGCCAAATTCAATGAGAACAAAGTTGACCCATTCCCTTCCATCTTTCTGCGCTTCCCCTCCATTGTAACAGTTTTCTTTTGCCTCTTTTATATGAGATAATTTGCCCTATTCTATCTCTCCTTTTCTCCTTCTCCCAGTAAATTCCTCTTTCACCTCTTAATTTTATTATTTAGATATCATCCCTTCCTATTCAACTGATCCCATGTCCTCTGTCTATGTATATATATATATATATATATATATATATATATATATATATATATATATATA
>JAQQSV010018575.1:0-11373 GCA_028646515.1 Pseudochirops corinnae | reverse complement strand
TACTAGCTAAAAGATTACAATAAAATATTACAAAGATCATACATTAAAATGAAATGAGATTTATGCCAGGAATTCAGGGATGGTTTAACACAAGGAAAACTATTAACATAATAAATTATATCAATAATAAAAGTAAAAACAATGATACAATTATATCAACAGATACAAAAAAAAGCTTTTATTAAAGTTCAACACTCATTTTTATTAAAAAACATTTAAAGGTATCAGTATAAATGGATTTTTCCTTAAATTGATAAAAGGTATTTATGTAAAACCATCAGAAAACATTATCTGTAATGGGGATAAGCTAGAAACCATCCCAGTAATAGCAGGTGTGAAACAAGGAAGCACATTGTCTCCAATATTATTCACTATTGTATTGGAAACTCTAGCAATAGCAATAAGAGAAGAAAAAATAAAGAAGGAATCAGAATAGGGAATGATGTAATAAAACTATCTTTTTTGCAGATCATGATAATCCTTGGAAAATCCCAAACACTCAACCAAAAACTCTGCCAAAACAATTAATACTTTTAACAATGTAGCAGGATATAAAATAAAGCCTCAGAAATCATTAGCATTCCTGCATCTCACAAACAAAATTCTGCAATAAGAGATAGTAAAAGATATCCCATCTAAAACAACTTCTGACAGTATAAACTACCTGGGAGTATACCTGTAAAAACAAACCCAGGAACCATATAAACAAAATTATAAAAAAAACTTTTTATACAAATAAAATCAGATTTAACTAATTAGAGAAATATTGCTAATGGGCAGGCAGTGCCAATACAACAAAAACAACAATCTTACCCAAGCTAATTTACATATTCTATGCCACCCCAATTAGATTACCAAAAGTTTTTGTTTTGTTTTGTTTTTTACTGAATTAGGAAAAAAAAAACAAAATTCATTTGGAAAAACAAAAAAATCAAGACTACCAAAGGAAATAATGAAAAAAAATGTAAAGGGAGGAGGTTTAGCAGTACCAGATCTTAAACTATAAGGCAGTAATTATCAAAAACTATCTGGTACTGGCTAAGAAATAGAAAGGTAGATCAATGGACTAGATGTACAATTTACAGCAACAAATAAACATAATAACCATATATTTGTCAAGTGTAAAGAATTAAGATTTTGGGATAAGAATTCATTATTTGGGAAAAATTATTGGGAAAACTGGAAAGGAGTATGGAAGAAACTGAGCATAGACTAATAACTTACACCATTTACCAAAATAAGTCAAAATGGGTACATGACCGAGATATAAAGAGACCTTACAAGAATGTTAAAACATGGAACATATATTACTTATCAGACTTATGGACAGGTGAACAATTTACTAAAAAACAGGAGATAGAAAGCAAAGTTAAGTGTAAAAAGACAACCTCTTTTTGAATTAGATAAATCTAACTAAAAAAATTAACAAGAAAGTAGTTAAGGAGGTGAACAGAATTCTAGAAAAGTTAGATATGATAAATCTCTGGAGAAAACTTAATGGGACTAGAAAGGAATATACGGTTTTCTTAGCAGTATGTGGCACCTACACAAAAACTGACCATGTTTGATGGCATAAAAATCTCACAAACAAATGCAGAAAAACAGAAATATTAAATGAATCCTTTTCAGACCACATTGCAATAAAAATTACATTCAGTAAAGGGCAGTGGAAAGACATTAGAAATTAATTGGAAACTGAGTAATCTAATCCTAAAGAATAAGTGGGCCAAAGAATAAATTGTAGAAAAAAATAAGTAATTTTAATAAAGAGAATGGAAACAATGAGATAACACATCAAAATTTATGGGATGCAGTGAAAGCAGTACTTACAGGAAAATTTGTATCTTTAAACCCTTTACATCAATAAAATAAAGAAAAAGCAGATCAATGAACTGGGCATGCAGCTAAAAAAGCTATAAAAAGAACAAATTAAAAATCACCGATTAAATACAAAACGGGAATCCTGAAAATCAAGACAGATTGCTAAAATTGAAAGTTGGAAAAATCACTGAACTAATAAATAAAACTAGAAGCTAGTTTCATGAAAAAAGTAAACCAACAAAATATATAAACCAATGGTTAATTCAATTTAAAAAATAGAAAGAAAACCAAATTACCAGGGTCAAAAATGAAAGGGGTGAATTCAGCACCAAGGAAGAGGAAATTAAAACAATTCTTAGGAGCTATTTTGCCCAATTACATGTCAATAAATCTGACAAACTAAATGAAATGGATGAATATTTACTATATACACACACACACACACACACACACACACACACACACACACACACACATATATATAAATTGCCTAGATTAACAGAAAAGGAAACAATATTTAAAGAACCGAGTCTTAGAAAAATGAATTAAACAAGCCATAAATGAACTCCCTAAGAAAAATACCCTGGGCCAGATGAATTCACAAGTGAATTCCACCAAACATTTAAAGAACAACTAATCCAATACCATATAAACTATTTGGAAAAAGAGGTGAAGGAGTCTTACCAAATCCTTTTATGATACACATGTAGTGCCAATACCTACGCCAGAAAGAGCTAAAACAGAAAGAAAACTATAGACCAATTTCCCTAATGAATATTAATGCAAAAATGTTAAATAAAATACTAGCAAAGAGATTCCAGTATGTCACAAAGATCATATACTATGACCAGGTAGGATTTATACCAGCATTATGAAAACTAACAGCATAATTGACCATATCAATAACAAAACCCACAGAAATCATATGATTATCTCAACAGATGCAGAAAAAAGGCTTTGACAAAATACAACACTCATTCCCATTAAAAACACTAGAGATCATAGGAATAAATGGAGCTTACCTTCAAATGATAAGTAATATTTGTCTAAAGCCTTCACCAAGTATGATCTGTAATAAGAATAAGCTAGAAGACTTCTCAATAAAATGAGGGGTGAAACAAAGATGCCCATTATCACCACTATTATTCAATATTGTACTAAAAAAGTTAGTTATAGCAATGAGAGAAGAAAAAGAAATTAAAAGAATTAGAATATGCCATGAAGAAACAAAACTATCACTCTTTGCAGAGAACATGATGGTTAACTTAGAGAACCCTAGTAGCAGTGGTTCTCAACCTTCCTAATGCCGTGACCCTTTAATATAGTTCCTCATGTTGTGGTGACCGCCAACAATAAATTATTTTCATTGCTACTTCATAACTATAATTTTGCTATGAATTGCAATGTAAATATCTGATATGCAGAATCTATTTTCATTGTTACAAACTGAAAGTAACCCAAAGGTTGAGAACCGCTGCCCTAGAGAATCAAGTAAAATACTAGTTGAAATAATAAACAACTTTAGCAAATTTGTAAGATACAAAATAAACCCACATAAATCATCAGCATTTCTATATACTGCCAACAAAGTCTACCAGCAAGAAATAGAAAAAGAAATTC
Organism: Pseudochirops corinnae; assembly: GCA_028646515.1. Lineage (NCBI taxonomy): Eukaryota > Metazoa > Chordata > Mammalia > Diprotodontia > Pseudocheiridae > Pseudochirops > Pseudochirops corinnae. Next base: position 7,932 of record JAQQSV010018575.1, on the reverse strand, counting down.
CATTTAAAATAACTATAAATAATTTAAAATAATTATAAAATACTTGGGAGTCTCTTTGCCAAGACAAATCTAGGGATTATATGAACACAATTACAAAACACTCTTCACACAAATAAAATCAATTCTAGACAATTGGAAAAATATTAATTGCTACTGAGCCAATATAATAAAAATGACAAGTCTACCTAAATTAATCCAATTCTTCAGTGCCATACCAATCAAATTACCAACAACTATTTTACAGAGCTAGAAAAAAGGATAACAAAATTCATCTGGAAGAACAAAAAGTCTAGAATATCAAGGGAATCAATGAAAAAATATAAAAGAAGGTAGTCTATCAATACTAGATCTCAAACTATATTATAAAGTTCTAATCATCAAAATAATCAGATACTAGCTAAGAAACAGAGTGGTAGATTAGCTCCTTTTACATTTGGCCAATTCCACTTTTTAAGGCACTCTTCTCGTTGGCCTTTGGCTCTCTTTTATCATTTGGCCTAGTCTGTTTTTTTTTTAAATTTATTTTTCATTTTCAACATTCATTTCCCAAAGATTTTGAGCTACAGATTTTCTGCCCATCTCTCCCCTACCCCACAGCCCAAGATGGCGAGCATACTGAATATCCTTTCCCCCAATCTGCCCTCTCTTATATCCCCCCTCTTTCCCTCCTTACTTTCTTGTGGGGCAAGATGGGTATATATACATATACCCCAGTATATGTATATCTTATTTCCAAGTTGTATGGAAAAAACTAATTTTTAAACATTCGTTTTTAAAACTTTGTGTTCCAGATTTTTTCCGTTCTTCCCTCCTCACCCATTCAATATAGATTGTACATGTGTAGTGACCCAAATCATTTCCATAGTAGTTATATTGGGAAAGACTAACTTTATTTCCCTCCATCCTATCCTGCCCCCCATTTTTTCTATTTTCTCCTTTGATCCTGTCCCTTTTCAGAAGTGTTTGCTTCTAACTACCCTCTCCCCAATTTGCCCTCCCTCCTATGGCCCCTCCTCTTATCACCTTCTCCCCTTCTTTCCTGTAGGGTAAGATACACAATTGAATGTGTATGTTATTCCCTTCTTAAGCCAAGTTCAATGTGAGTAAGGTTGACTCATTCTCTTTCACTTGCCTGCTCTTCCCCTCGGTTGTAACTGCCTTCTCCTGCCTCCTTTATTAGAGATAATCCACCCCATCCTATCTCTCCCCCTCCTTCCAGTTTTGACTTTATTGTCTTCTTCTGGTTCTAGGTTTAATCTGCTTTCAGAGTAGAGAGTACTGTGTCCCCAATTTCTGGGGGTTTGTGCAGCTGTTGTCCGAGCTTTTTCCAGGCACCTGCCTCAGAACTGTGAGAAGGACTTTCTCTCCACAGCCTCAATGCCATGTCAATGCTCTTCATCCCAGGACCACCAACCAAGACTGTGACCCAGATCGAAGCAGGGCAAAGCAAGAGAATCCTGCCTCAGTACCAGCAGAAAGATGCCTGAAAATGCCCTCTGGACAGTCACTTGGCCCTGTATGATCTGTAGGCTTGGAGCTGGAAGCAGCAGCAGCAGCAGTTGCAGCTGCAGTCACCTCTGCCACCCCAGGGGCAGGGGCCAGACCACTCTTCTCTCGCCCAGGATCAACAGAGTTCCCTACTGACCTTTTACTTTCTCTTTGGCATGTACGGGTTAAGAAGTCTGGAAACCACTACAGCTGCCAGTTATTTACTCTCCTGAAGTCTGCTCCTACCAGTCTCTGCCACGGGTCTGAGACTTTGAAGCACCAGCGACAAATCAATGGCTAGCAATGAGGGGAAGGTCACCTCTGATCTCAGAGAGAAGAGAGCCTAGAGGTTGGCAGGTGAGGAGAAGGCAAAAAGGGAAAAGAGGGAGGAAAAGAATGAAGCCTTACTTTGGTAGTAGGAGGAGGTTCCACTGATGAATATTCCTATGGGTGATGAGAGATGATATGTGAAGGGACCTTCCACTAGGTGACACCTGGGAGATTTAGTGTCTGAAAGCATGTTTGTCCTACACTGGGAAGGAAGGAGTTGGAACCCCTAGGAATAACGGTCACTGGGGAGTGGGAGATGATGGCCCCAGGGAAGAGACTCTGAGGCAAATGGGAGAAAAAGGTAACCAGGGAAGGTCTATATAGCTTAGCTGCATTATCAGGGATGGAAAGGGTGAGGGGCTCTACAGTGAGCCAGTGTCCTGACACCTACAATAACTGGCATTGTTCTAGGAGTGAGGTAAAGTAGAAATAAAGACTTCATGGGAAAAGCCTTTCAAGGCGGTGACATAAAGTGCTTAGAGGGGAGGGACTAGAACACATACCTTAGAAGCTTTGATTAAATGTGGGATACAGAGAAAAGAGGGGGGCCAGATAATTGTAGGGGCTATGAATCAGAGAATGAAGGTCTATAACAGACAGAAGGCAAGGACAGGTAACAGAGCGAGAGAAATCCTTTAGAGAAAGGATCACCAAACCCTAAATTAAAAAGCTAATGAACAGAACTAGTTGAAGGAGAGTAGAAGAAGGGAGAATCTACTTGATTAACTAAAAGGAAAAAGTGGGAAATGGGAGAATTACATAACCAGACAAAAGCAGGAGAAAAAGGAACTAAAGAGCAAACCCTATGAGGAAAGGGACAACAAGTGAGCAAAGGGGAGTAGGTTGAACCAAAAAGAATGAGTGGGCAAGGGACCACCTTTTAAAAAATTAAAGAAATCAAAAGAAGATAATACTGTGTTTATGGCAGAAGAGGGGGATAACTTGGGGGGGGGAAAGCAATAGTAGAGAAAGATGGAGGCAATTTTAACCTAATTCTTCTAAATTTAAAAGTGTATGGATTAAACGATCCAATAAAATGGAAAAGAACATCATTGAGAAAGAAAATAATTCTACAATCTATTGTTTAAAAGAAGCATATTTAAAAAACAAAGATATACACAAAATAAAACTTGAGGAAATGGAAAAAAAAATTACTATGCATCAAGTAAATCCAAAACAGTAGGAGCTGCAATCATGTTATGTGAAAAAGCAAAAACAAACATTTAAAAAATAAAGAGGGATAAAAAAGGAGACTATATCATGCTGAAGAGAACTATAGACAAAAAAATATGTATCAGTAACTTGTGCTTCAAATGCCTTAGCATCCAAATTCTTAAAGAAAACATGATCTGAGCTCCAAGAACTCATAACAGCAACACAATAGCGACAGAAGACTTCAATATCCCTCACAGTTTTGGATAAATCTAACAAAGATAAAAAAAAAAAAGATAAATATGAAACTGAATAAATCGCTGGAGAAACTAGAGTTAAAAGACTTATAGAGTCTTCTGAGATGGCAAAAGAATATATGTATTTCGCAGCATCACGTGGAACTTTTACAAAAAGAGACCATGTACTAAAGCACTAAATATTACAAACAAATGTAAAAAGTTATAAATAGGTAATATATATCCTTTATAGACCATAATGCACTAAAAGTAGAAATTGGTTCGGGGATCACAGACAAAAGATATTAATCAAAATGGGGACTTAACAATATAGAAACAATATTAACAAACCAAAGAGTAATTTAAAATTTTGGAAAACTGACAAATAAACCTAAAGTAAGCATGAAAGAGGACATATTTAAAATTTGAGGGGAAGTAGTAAAATCAGAAATAAAAAATAGAAATGATAAATAAAACTGAAAGCTGGTTCTTTGAAAAGACTAATAAAATCAATTTTAAAAAAACCTTTAGCTAATATGATTTTAAAAGGGAACAGAAAAATCATACCAACAGCAAATGAGTAAAGTGAAAACACTGCAAAACCAGAAGTAAAAATAAAAAAATTAAAAGAATAGAGTATATTGTTCAGTTATTTGCTAACAAAACCGGTAACACAATAGGCATGGCACGATATATATTTAAAAATGTAAAATACCCAGACTATCCAAAGACCAGCTAGAGCTCTGAAATAAACTAATGAAAGCAAAAGAAACAGTACTCGTCATAAAGGAACTACCAAAAAAAGAAACAGCAAACTTCCTCCTTCTCATCAATTCATGAGAGAATCAGATTTTGAAGGAACAGACAGTACCCATACTTCACAAAATATTCTCCAAAACTGACAAATACCATACAAGAATTCTTTTACAAGACTTACATGGTACTGATATCAGGGAATAATAACAGAGAAAGAAAACGATAGGCCAATATTATTAATAAGCATTGACTCAAAACATTTTAAACAAAATCCTATCAAACAGACTTTATCCAAGAAAACATTCATTTTGAAAGAGTAGAATTTATGTCACAGATGCAAGGATGCTTCAACACAGGAAAACAATTAATATAATTTAGCATATTAAAAACCAAAACTTCTAAAACCACATGATCATTTCAATAAATGCAGAAAAAGCCTGTGACAAAGTACACTCTTTTATACTAAAAATCCTTCAATGTATAGGCATAGAAAGAACTTCAAATACAATAAAAAGCACCTAGATAGAATCAAAAGTAAGTATCATACACAATGGGGACACACTAAAACTTTTCCCAATACAGAGGGAGTAAAGCAAGGATGTCCTTTCTTTCCATTTTTATATTATATTATTATAGTTCTGGAAATGCTAATAGCAGCAATAAGAAAAAAATGAAAGGAATAAGGGTAGGTAAAGGTTAAAACAAAACACATAAAACTATCCCTTGTTTGCTGAACAGATGAACCTCAGGTGGTTGACTTGGAATATCCTAGGGAACATACAAAAGTCCTAATTGAATTAACAGCTTCATCAAAGTTGCAAACTATGAAATAAATTCTCAAAAATCAGCAGCCCTTATAAATAATAGCAAAACACAAGATATAATGCTAGAAAAGAAAATCTCATTCTATATAACTGCAAAATGCATAAAATACCTGGTGGTCAACTTCCTAAAGCACACAAAGGATTTATAAGGATCCGATCCAAATTTTCTTTAAAGTAATAATGAGATAGCTAAAGGAATTAATTATTCAGTATCCATGGCTAGATTGTGCCAACATGATAAAAATGACACTGTCAAAATTTATTTACAATTTTAATGCTAACTCAATCAAATTACCCTAGGTATACTTTACAAAATTTTTTAAAATAGCAAAATTCATTTGGAAAAATAAAAGATTTAGAATATTAAGGGAATGATGAAAAAAGTCAGAACTAAGTAGGAATAATGCTTCCAGAACTCAAACTATATTATAATAGCGCAGTCAAGAAAAGCAGCTGGCATTAGTTAAAGAATAGAGAGGTAGTTCAATGGACAGATTAGGGAAAATAGATTTAAAAGTAACTTAATAACTCAGTGTTCGATAAATAGAAAAGATAATATAATAGGAAAAGCTCGCTATCTGATAAAAAACTGCTGAGAAAACTGGAAAGTAATCTGGCAGAAATTAGGCCTAGGTTAACATCTTACACCACATTCCATAATGCATTTTAAACAGAAAACCTTAATATTAAGATGTTAATATTAAATCTTAGTTATCTTGATATTAAAGACTATTAAATAGTCTTTATTAAAGACTATTAAATAGTCTTTATTAAAGACTATTAAAATTACTATTTTTACTATTATTAAATACTATTAAAAATTATAAGAGAAACAGATTATATAACTCTCATAACTATGGTAGGAGATATATTTTTAACCAACCAAGAAATAAAAGCAATTGCAAAAGATAAAGAGAAAACCTTGATTACTTGAAACTAAATTGTTTTTACACAGATAATATTATTCATGTACCTCGGATAAGAAGGGAAGTGGTCAAATGGGGAAAAAAAAAATCTATCATATTTCTCTTATACGGATTTGGTACCCAAGATATCTATCTATCCTCAGATGTCTAGTTATGTCTGTATATGACTAAAAGCCATTCCTCAATAAACAAACAGTCAAAGAATGTGAATAGTTCTCAAAAAAAAAAAACCACCTACAAAGTATTCACAACACATGAAAAAAGGCTTCAAATCACTAACTATAAGATAAACACAAATCAAAACAACCTCAGGGCTTGCTTCACACCCAGCAAATTGTCAAAAATGACAAAAAATGGTAAAAGTCGATGTTGGAGGGGTTGTAAAAGACAGATGCAATAATACATTGTTGGTAGAGCTGTGAAATGCCATAACCATTTGGAAAACAATCTGGAATTATATAAAGTGATTAACTTTTTTTAATTCATTTTTTTGAGTCACAAATTTCCTCCCTCCATTTCCTTACCCACTGAGAAGGCAAGCAATACGATACCCATTATACATGTGAAGTCATGCAAAATATTTTCATATTAGCCGTGTTTCCCCCCCCCAAAAAAAAAAAAACCTAGCAAGAAAAACAAAATGAAAAAATATGCTTCCATCTGCCCATAGAGGTTATCAGTTCTCTATGGAGGAGCATAGCATTTTTCATCAAGAATACTTTGGAATTATCATGTATCACTTTGTTAATCAGAGTAGCTAAGTTTTTTCTACAGTTGATTATCATTACAATATTGCTATTACTGCGTACAATGTTCTCACTTAACTCGGAATAAGGTTTTCCTGAAACCAATACCTTTCATGATTTTTTACAGCACAATAGAATTACATCACAATCATATCATAACTTGTTCAGTCATTCCTCAAATGACCATTTCCTCAATTTTCAACTTTGTCACCACAAAAACGAGCCACTATGAATATTTTAGTACATTGCTGGATTAGAGTTATGCTCAGTTTTATAGTCCTTTGGGCATAGCTTCAAATCATTCTCTAGAATGGTTCGATCAGTTCACAACTCAACCAAAAGGGCATTAGTGTACTTAGTTAGTGTACTTATTTTTCTGTGGTCCCTCCATCATGTAATATTTTGTTTATGTCATGACAGCCAATCTGATAGGTGTGAAGTGGTGCCTCAGAGTTGTTTCAATTTGCATTTCTCTACTTATCAGTGATTTAAGAGTATTTTTTCATATGATTCTTGATAAGCTTTGATTTCTTCTGAAAATTTCCTGTTCATATCATGTTTTTGTAAATTTGGCTCAGTTCCCTGTACATCTGAGAAAGAAAGCCTTAACCAGAGAAACATACTATAAATTTTCCCCCTGGCTTCCTGTTTTTTTCTTTTAATTTTGGCTGCACTGGTTTCAAATGGTGCAAAACCATTTTCATTTCATGCAAAAATTATCCATTTTACTGCTCAGAAGCCTCTCTGTCTCTTGCTTTCTCTTAAACTCTTCCCTTCTCCATAGATCTGAGAAGTAAATTTATCTATGCTCCCCTAATTTTCTTGTATTACCACTTTTTTCTAAATCATGTCTTCATTTTTACCTTATCTTGGTATGCAGTGTAGATATTGATCTATACCTAAGTTTCTGCCATATTGTTTTTCAGTTTTCCCAGCAATTTTTGTCAAATAAGTGAGTTCTTGCTCCACAAGTCTGAATCCTTGGGTTTATCAAATACTAGACTTGTACCTTTACGGCTGTATGCTATGTATCTCACCTATTTCACTGTCTACCACTCTATATCTTCTCCGGTACCAGATATTTTTGATGATTACAGCTTTGAAATCTGGCACTGTGAGGTTGCCTTCTTTTACTTTTTTCCCATTAATTCGCTTGATATTCTTGACTTTTGATCTTTCAAATGAATCGTTATTTTTTCTAACTCTATAATTATTTTGTAGTTTGATTGGTATAGTATTGAATAAGCAAATTAATTCAGGTAAAGTTGTTATTGTATTGGTTCAGGTTACCCATGAACATTTAACATTTCTCCAGTTGTTGAGATCTGTTTTTACTTGCATGAAAAGTGTTCATGTAATTCCCAAGTTTGCCTTGGTAGGTAGTCTTTCAAGCTGTCTGCAGTTATTTTAAATAGAATTTCTTTCTCTTTTCCTTTCAGGTTTTATTGGTAATATATAGAAATACTGATGATTT
>JAQQSV010018574.1:0-11373 GCA_028646515.1 Pseudochirops corinnae | reverse complement strand
AAAATGAGGAGCTCGACTAGATAGCCCCTGAGGCCCTTTCTCCCTATAAATCATAATCCTATGACATCATGCAGGCAAAAAGAGAGCTAACCAGTCTTTCAGAAAAGTTTGGAATGTCCAAGGGCAGGTGCCTAATTTCCAGATCTCTGCTGGGGCAGCTGAACCTTCAGTGAGTCCAAGCACGGAGTCAAAGGAAGCAAATGGAATGAAGCCCTCGGTGGGTGTGGTAGGATCAGTTCCCATCAACAGCGACCCTGGTACCTTTTGTTCTTTAACTCATTTGTATCAAAGTTTTTTCAACTGCTGTCAACCAAGAATTGTCAATCAAGAAGCATTTATTAAGTGCCTACTGTGTGCCAAGTACTACAAGGTGCCACACTAAACAGTGAGCAAGGATACAAAGATGTCTAAGTCCCCTGCCCTCGGAGAGCTTCCTGTTGTGTCACATTACTATAACAAACCATGTTCAATTGAACTCGACAGACATTTATTAAGCAGCAGGGTGGTGTAGTGGATAGATAACCAGCCTAGTGTAGAGGGAGTTTCTTCATGAAGAGTTCCCTGCAGTGATGAAAGCTTAGCTCTCTCCAACCCCCTGCACTTCCCTCCCCTCAAAAAACTTTGTGCAAAACAAAACAGAATGCTGTAAAATCACGATGATCTAGCTTTTCCCCCAAATGAGAAGACATCTCTCCCTGCTTCTCTCCAGAGGTGGGGGACCATGGATGGAGAGTGCTACATACAATATCAGACATGGGGAGATATTTGGTTAGAGTTGCTGAATTTTTTGTTTCTTCCTCTTTGAATTGTTTATTATAAGGGATGGCTCTGTGGGAGGAGCAGGAGAAGAATAGATTGGTTAATGTAAATGATGTAAGAATATATGAATAAAAAATATTTTTAAAAAATATGAAGGTGCTATGCAAGGGACCTAAGATGATAATGAAATAGTCTCTCCCTCAAGTGACTTTGACTCTGGAGGCTGGAGAGCAGAATACACTCTGTACCCAGGCAACCACATGCTAATTTGAGGAAGGAGAAGGTATTAGTAGGTAGAAGGATCCAGGATCCTTTCTGAAGGAAGGAGATCCTGAAGAAAAGCCTTGAAGGAATAGAAAGGGGCAAGGTGTGTGTTCTAGGCATGAAGGACATCACAGGCAACGGCAGAGGCAAAAGACATGAAGCAAGTGTAAGGCACAGTCAGTAGCCCAATTGGACTGAACCGGCTAGTCCCGTGAAGGGTCATAGCATGAGATAAGGCTGCAAAGGTGGGCAGCAGTCCCTTTGGACAGGCGGAGTTAATATTTTTCATAGAGGCAATGGAGAGCTTCCGAAATATTTTGAGCAAAGGGGTACCATAGTCGGATGTAGCTTGGGAAGCTGATTTGGGCTACTCTTGGAGTTCATATGTTCATATGAGTTCATATGTGTTGAATACCACCTCCTGCCCAGTAGAATGGAAGCTCCTTGAGGGTAGAGACTGTTTCATTTTTTATTTGTATCCCTAGATCATTTTTAAAAATACATTCTTATTGATCACTTTTGTTTTTACATCACCTACACTTCCCACATCATCCCTCTCCCTGTGTGCTCCTATAGGGATTGGAGAAGAGCAGGGACAAGAGGCAGGAGACCAACTAGGAGACCTTGACAGGAAATCTAAGGGAGAGGTGATGAGGGTCCCATTAAGGCAATGACTGTGAGTGGAGGGAAGGAGACCAATGTGAGAGGGGGGAATCCATAGGATTCTCAGACTTGACAATGAATTGAATGTCCAGTGGGGTAGTGAGGAAAAGGGAAGAGTGAGAGGTGACTCTGAGGTTGAAAACCTGGGTGACTGGGAGGATGGTCTGAATACACAGACACAGACACACACACACACACAGACACACACAGACACACACACAAACCCAGTAGGGGAGAAGGTCTGAGTGATGTGGGAATTTAGAGAAAGCAGAGATCACTTGTGACTGGAGAATCGGGGATGGCTAATGGAGGCAGCAGTATTTGAATTGGTCTTTGAAGGATGGATAGGAGCTCAAAAGGAGGAATGAATGGACAAGGAAGAGGAGGGAATTTCAAGCAAAATCAACAGCATAAGCAGAAATGCAGTGATCAGGAGGCATAAAACATTTGTGAAAAGGCAATATGATGTGATAGAAAGAGTGAAGGGTTCTCTCTTAACTCTTAATTTAACCTTTAATTGACATACCTTAGCATGTAAATTCATAAAGGAAAAATTAACTGAACTTCAAGAAGCCATAGACAGTAATGTAAGTAGGAGCTTTCAATGTTCCTCTCAGTTTTGAATAATTCTAACAGAAAGGTAAACAAAAGGGAAAAGACAGAACTGAACAAATTGCTGGAAAAACTTGAGCTAAAAGACTTCTGAATGGAACTGCTAAAGAATCTACATTTTTTTTCTCAGCATCACATAGAACTTTTACAGAAATTGATCATGTATTAGGACACAGATATTGTAATCAAATGTAAAAAGACACAAATAATAAAAATATCCTTTATAGATTATAACACAATAAAAATAGTAATCAGTTCAGGGAATACACACAAAAGACACAGATCCAAACAGAGACTTAAACAATGAATCCTAAATAATGAGTTGGTCAAAGAACAAATTATAGAAACAATTACTAATAAGATAATAATGATGAAACAACATGCCAAATTTCTGGGATGCCATTAAAGCAGTCCTCATGACAAAAATCATATCCCTTCAAATGTGCATTAACAAAATAGAAAAAGGGAAGGTGAATGAAATTAATATTAAATTATACAATATAATTAAATATTAATTAAATATTTTTTAAAAATTATAAAGTCAACAAGCAAAACTAAAGCACAAAAGAAAAGATATTGAACATTTAGAGGAGAAATAGATAGACTGGAAACCAAAAACATTATTGAAATGATAAATTAAAAGTTTGTTCTTTGAAAAGACTAATAAAATTGATAAACTGTTAGCCAAGCTGGTTAAAAAGAAGAGAACAGAAAAGTCATATCAACAGAATAGCAAATGAACAAGGTAAAATCACCATAAAATCAGAAGAAATGAAAAAGAATAATTAGAACCTATTATACACATGTATGTGCTGACAGATCTGATAGCACAAAAGAAATAGGGAAATTGCTGTCCAGTCATTTCAGTCTGGTCTGACTCTTTTTGACCTTACTCAAGGTTTTCTTGACAAAGATACTGGAGTGGTTTGCCACTTCCATCTCCAACTCATTTTATAGATGAAGAAACTGAGGCAAACAGGGTTAAGTGACTTGCCCAGAATCACACAGCTAGTAAGTGTATGAGGCCAAATTTGAACTCAGGGAGATGAGTCTTCCTGACTCCAGGTCCAGAACTCTATACAGTATGGCACCACCCAGCCACCCTAGAGGAATACCTTTAAAAATGTAAAATACCCAAGCAAACAAAAGATCAGATAGATATCTTAAATAACCCAGTCATCAGGGTGGCTAGGTGGCACAGTGAATAGAGCACCAGCCCTGGAGTCAGGAGGACCTGAGTTCAAATCCGACCTGACACTTGACACTTACTAGTGACCTTGGGCAAGTCACTTAACCCTAATTGCCCTGCCTTCCCCCTCCAAAAATAAAAAAAAAAACAAAAATAATTTTAAATAACCCAGTCATGGAGATGAAAGAGAACTAGCTGTGAAGAAACTACCAAAGAGAAAGAACTAAGGAAGTATGTTACAGTGGAAAGAGTTCTTGGTTTTGGGGTCAGGGGTCCTGGATCCATATTTTGCCTCTATTTTCTTACTGCCTGTGTGACACTGGGAAAGTTGCTGAACTTTTGTAGGTGTTAATATCCTCATCTGTAAAATGATTAGGTCGGACTTGATGGTCTCTGAGGTTCTATACAAATGATCTTGTGTATCCAAACCTATTCCAGCCTTAAGCCACTAAGGATCCCAGAAGTGAGTATAATCCATCCTGGGAGAACCTGGGAATTGGAGCAGTCAAATGGTCCTGTACCAGTTGTGATCCCTACAGATTCTACCACTAAACACTTAGCTTCTGGAGCGAATATTTCTGTGTTGTTCCTGGAGTCTGAAAGCTCATGAGACCTAGTAAGTGGGATTCCCAGTTAAAAGGAGGTAAACTTGAGTTCAGATGAAAAGTGGCTTTGAAATGGAGATTTTGCTCCAAATTGCTCTGTGCTGCTGCCATATAAATAAATAGCATGTATGTATGTTTACTCATTAGAAGAATTGAATGGGTTTTAAGAATATGGAAGCTAGAATGGTGGAGGCTCCTATGATGGAATGAGAATGAGACTCAATATGAGGTGCACTTTGGGTACCATGTTTGAGGAAGGACATCAATGAGTAAGAGGATGTCCAGAGAAGGGCAGCCAGGAGGATGAATGCTGTATGAGGACAGAGTGAAAGGACTGGGAATGTTTAGTCTGGAGAAGAGAAGACTTGGCATGGGAGAGGGCTGGGATCATGAAACTGCCTTCAAGTATCTGAAGGGAGGTCACATGGGGGAGGATTAACCTTGTTTAACTTGGCCCCAGAGGGAAGAACCAGGCGCAGGGGGGTGGACGTTTACAAAGGAAAAGCTTCACAACAATTAGCTGTGTCCAGAAGTGGATTGGACTGTCTCCAGTGGTCTTCAAGCCAAGCCTGGGCAGATACAAGTCAGGAAAGTTCTTTTTATTAGCTCACCTCTCAAATTTCCAAATTATTATTATTATTGTAGTAGAGATTCTTTTTTTTCAAGTATCATTTGGACTTGGTGGCTGACAAGGTCTCTTCCAACACTAAGAGAGTTTGAATAGCTCGCCTTTCCCCTTTGACATCCTATAATAGTGAGAGAAAGTCTTCTAGCACATCATGGAGATTCCTATGGAAGATTTATGTACAGACCTAGTCAAGAATTTATTGTTCATTCATTTAATTTGGTTCTGACTCTTTGTGACCTCATTTGGGGTTTCCTTGGCAAAGATACTGGAGCGGTTTGCTATGTCCTTCTCCAGATCATTTTTACAGATGAGGAAACTGAGGCAAAGTTAAAGGACTTGCCCAGGGTCACAAAGCTATTAAATGTCTGAGATCAGATTTAATTCAGGTCTTCCTGACTCCAGACCCCAGCACTCTGTCCACTGCATCACCCAGCTGCCCCTAGACAAGAGTAAAAAAATCTCTCTTAGAGGTTCCCATAAAGATCTGAATCTGTGGAGGGAGTTCCCACAGCTATAGACTCTCAGGTACGTCAAGATAAAATAAATTCTCAGAGTGTGAAGTTTCCACAAAACATTACAGTTTCATCGGTTTTCACTTCAGTAAAGGCATCTAAATTGTCATAGGAGATGCTGAGGGAAGATTCATTTCTCAACATTGTGGGAATTAATTCTTTTGACAGTAGGGGGAATAGTTGAAAGAAAAAGAAAGAAAGGAAGGAAAGAAAGAAGGAAGGAAGGAAAGAAGGAAGAAAAATTCTTACGTGATTTCTGTATGGGGAAAAGCAAAAGGCAATGCAGGGAACCTTTGAGTCAAAACACGAGATATAGTACTGTCACTTCTCTTTATTGGGGTGACTCCTGCCCAAGTAGCCCCAGCATCTTAGCACAGTTGTCCAGCTCTTTGCTTTATGATGAAATGTCAAAGATCAATGTCATTAAAATGATGGCTACCCCCAAAACAAAACAAAACAAAATTGAGTCCCACTACCATTTTTGCTTAAGGGCACCCTCAGTTTCTATCTGTACAATTGACCATATCGATGGAGGAGAAAAAGCTTTGTGGTCTGAGCTGAACTTAGAGTACTCAGCCACGTGCATCCCTCAAGTGATAGAAAAAGAAGGAATAGAGCAACCAGAAAGGAGTGGGCAAGGAGGAAGTTAAGTATGTGCTGTGTGGGGAGAGAACGTGAGGAAGAGAAGACAGAGAGGAGACATATTGCGGTAGCAGACAGCTGCTGTGATGGATTGTGGAAAGCAGTCTGGAGGAGAGGGGAAGGATGTCAAAACATGGAAGTCGTTGGTTTCGTACGATTATGAATCAAGCCATGGATCTCAGCCACAAACGTCAATGCTTATCCAGGCAAAAGCAGTGGGATCCAAGGCAGGAACACTACGTCTATAGCCGTGGGGTATCTTTGCTCAGAATTAATGGCAGGAAAATCCTGAACAAGCCGCTGTCCTAATAGCAGACTGACTTCCTGTGAGTCACAAGGCTTTCAAGATGGTGTTTTCACCAACAAACTGACTTTGTAGCTAACATAAAAAAATACTGTTTTGAATTGACTTATGGATCAACACCAGTGAGCCCTGAATGTGTTTTTTCTTTTAATATACTGACTCCAGCATGAGGTAGCATATTAATTTTTTCTGTATTTTGGTAGTACATTAACTTCAAATATTCATTTTTTGTTTTCTGATTCCCCTTACCTTCCAGCTGCTGGCCCCTCCCTTCCAAAAATTATCTTTTTCTATCTTTATATATATTTTATATTTTTTATACAAGTGAACATCATTTCCCCTGATAGAATATAAACTCCTTAAGAGCAGAAACTGTTTCATTTTTGTCTTGTGAAGCCATTACTTAGCATGGTACCTGGCACACAGATGCTTAATAAATGCTTATTGATTGATTAATTTTGAACTGGATTGGGCAAGGGGATGTAGATAGAGATAGATCATTGAGTCTGGAAGGGATGCTAGACATTGTTGAGTCCAACTCTTTAATTTTATGGATGACTAAACTGAGGGCCAGAGAGGGCTTTGACTGGACCCGCAGCTAATTAATGGTAATCAGAAATAGAAGCCAGGGGTTCTTAACTACCAGTCTCATGCTCTATCCATCACATCCTATTATCTCCTATTCATTTTATGAATTTGTTTTGAAGACAAAGAAATCAAGACTTACAGGAAAGGAGCGATTAGCCCAAAAGTATAGAACAAGTCTGATAGTATCAGAACTAAGATTCTTGACCTTCTGACTTCTATGTCAATGTTTCATTCACTAAACGAGGAGCCCATCAAGACTACGTGTGTTGACAATATACTATGGGTCAAACAGATCATCATTTCACTTTAGTGAATGGGGTTAAATTTATGTGCATCTTTCAACCCCTCTCTCCTCTGTAGTCACAGGAGGTTATAAGACTTAAATCGGGAAGGATACTTAGAGATTTTCTAATTCAACCCCTTCATTTTATGATGAGAAAACCGGGGTCTAGCGTTGCTCAGTGACTGACCCAATGGCACACAGGAAGTAGATAGAGCCTGAATTCTAACCGAGGGTCCTATGATTCCAAATTCAAAGTGCTTTCCAATATACTGTATTGCTTTTCCCAATCATAGAGGGATTTTTAAAAATTACTGTGATTTAGGGGCAGCTAGGTGGCATAGTGAATAGAGCACCAGCCCTGGAGTCAGGAGAACCTGAGTTCAAATCTGGCCTCAGACACTTAACACTTACTAGCCATGTGACCTTGGGCAAGTCACTTAACCCCAATTGCCCTTCCAAAAAGCAAAAAAAAAAAAATGTTTTAAAAAATTACTGTGATTTAAACTACAAGTAAACGCAATTTTTTTTTCATTTTATTTTTGAAAGCCCCTCTTCTGCTTTTAACCTCCAGTCATGTATTCCACCAGGGAATGATAGTCTTTCTGAGATGAATGTCATCTAAGCCTGATGGAGTATGCAGTTACCCTCCATCTCCTCCCCTTAAAGAAAGGGGAGTTCATAAAGATGATGGAATAATTATTCGAGATTGCATGCTATGACTCTGACTCTTGTAGAGTTATTACTGAAGTCAGTGAAGGGGAACTTTATTACTATATCTGGTTGAACAAACAAATCCAGAAATATGTTTCAGTTCTCCAAGGGAAAGTGTGATGTCCTCTTCACACCCATTCTTTTTTTGATCATATAATTATACAGTTCATAAGGTACAGCTATAGGGCAACTAGGGAGCTACTGTAAGACAGTGTAAAGAAAGTGAGTGAAGGTATGCACATGGCATCTAAGCTTTCATTGGGAATGTTTGCACTCTGTTGGCAAACACTAAATCATACCCTTTCCCAGTAGCTGCTGGCCAGAGTTGATTCTGATCTATGTTTCATCCACAAGTTGCAACATAAGCCCAAGTGTCTGTGTCTAGAGAGAATGTCTTTTACTCCATAACTTTATTTGGCAGAATTGGGTTTCTTCTTCTTTTCAAGTAAGTCTGTTTTTACATGGATTTCAGATGTCTCTTGTTCCAGACTTGTTGGTGATGATGATGATGATAGCTAGAGCACTGACATAGTCCTTTAGTGTTTGCAAAACTCTTTACATATATTCTCTCACTTGATCCTCAAAACAACCCTATGCAGTATACTAAAAGTGTATGAGTCAACAGCATGATATGGCAACCAAAAAACTTACCATAATTCTCCACATTAAGAGAGGATTTTAAAAAATTATGTAGGGGTGGCTAGGTGGCACAGTGAATAGAGCACTGGCTCCAGAGTCAGGAGGACCTGAGTTTGAATCCAGCTTCAGACACTTAACACACACATACACAAAAACTAGCTGTGTGACTTTGGGCGAGTCACTTAACCCTAATTGCCCTGCCTTACCCCCTCCAAAAAAAAAGCAAAAAAAAAATTATGTAAAAAAAGGAATCATGGGGGCAACTAGGTGGCATAATGAATAGAGCACTGGCCCTGGGGCCAGGAGGACCTGAGTTCAAATGCAACCTCAGACACTTGACACACTTACTAGCTGTGTGACCTTGGGTAAGTCACAACTCCAATTGCCTTGCCTTCCCCCCTCCAAAAAAATTAAAAAAGAAATCATGTCCAAGATGAAGGAGATAATAGTTTTGATGTGGACTGGCCTAGTCAAGCTATCTCTAGAATATTGTTTTCAGATCTGGGTACCACATTTTAGGAAGGACAGAGATGTGCTTAGAGTTCACCTAGAAGACAATGCCAAATCTGGGGTATGAGTATGTAGCTGGAGAATATGTCATAATGAAGTCCATTTGAAAGAACTGGGAATATATACCATGGAGAAGGGAAGACTCAGGGGAGACATGAGATCCGGGAAAGACCTTATTTTATTTATTTATTTTTTAATTTTATTATAGTTTGCATCATTCATTTCCACAAGATTTTGAGTTACATATTTTCTCCCCCTCTTTCCCCCACCCACCGCCCCAAAACAGCCATCCCAGTGTGTCCTCCCTCCCCCAGTCTATTCTCTCCTATGTCACTTCTCGGTAGGGCAGGATGGATCTCCCAACCACAGTGCCTGTGTATCTCAAGTTCCAGTTGGGTGTAGGAAAGACCTTATTTTAAATAGGTCAAGGTCTCTCACTGCATCTGGAGTCATCTCGAATCATCCTGACCTTTGTCTGCCCCTGGACTCAGATGACCCTGGAGAAAAGAATGAGGCTGATGACTTTACATGGCCCTGCCTCACTCAAACCCAATTCACCTTTAAGTCGACATCACCCTCCTGATGTCATTGGTCCTCTTCGAGAACAAAGGATGAACAACTACAGATTTTAAGTGTTTAAAGGGCTTTAATGTGCAAGAAATATTAGGTCTAATATCTTGGCCCCAGAGGACAGAATGAGGAGAAAAGGATGGTTGGTGTGTTACAAGGTAGACTTCTTTTGGGATGGGGTAGGTGGGAATTATTGGGAAGTATCAATTATGAGTGGGAGTACCAAAAAAACTCATTTACAATTTTTTTTTATTTTTTAAAATAAATAATATTTTATCCAAAAAATTTTTTTAAAGGAAAAAAGCAGTGGTTAGAAGTTGAAGAGAGGTAAGCTTTGGCTCTATATGAGGAAAAATCTTCCTAACAATAAGAGAAATCCAAAAGTGGAATGAGCTAGCTACTTTGGAGGTCATAAATTTCCCCTCCATGAAGGCCTTTCAGCAGAGCCCGGATGCCCATTATTTGTCAGGGCATTATAGAAGAGAGTTCTAGGTGAATATTGGTGGAACCAGACAGCCTCAGAGGTTCCTTCCCACTGAAAAAGTCTGTGGTTCTGATTCCCAGGTGGAAACAAGATTTTCTGTTCCATGCTAGTAGGCATTTGTCTTGGATGGAGCTGTCTGAATCATGCTGCAGCTGCAGTTGAGGTTTTCTGTGGGGTGGAGTCCAGGCCTGCCTTTGGGCCCAGTCAGTGATTTGCTTACCTTGGCTTCCCATTTTTAATTGAAAAGAAATCTTTCTGTCCAAGTTACCTTCCAGATCCCACCCTAAGTAGGACAACTAGGTCACATCCTTCATCAGGAAAAGTAACAGTTCTGGTCTAATGGGGATTTTCTGTTGTTTTCTGCTTCTCTCACCATCTATGAACATCCATCTGTCTTAGTCTGTTGTATGTATTCCTTTTATTGTTCTGATAGTCCATACTGTGCCATGGCATGATCTTCTATGTCTTTCATTTAGAGTTAGGAAACCCAGGACCCAGGAGGTAGGTAGGTGGGGATTCATATGAGTGTTGTTTTCTGTCAAGCTGTCAGAGCCTGGTTCCCAAACATTTTTTGGTTTAATTGCTAAAATAGTCAAATCAAAGTTATCCACAGTCATAGAAATAGGGAGACCATGTATTGCTGGAATCATAGAGGAAACTTGAAAGAGAAAAAGAGAATTCAGTCTGGAGTCTGAAGATTTGTTTTTGGGTCCTGTCTCCATCACTATATCTCCATCACTGCTGCATCACCATGTAACACCATCTCCATCACCTGTGTCAGCTTAGGCACCGTGCTTCTCTCTGGGTTTCAGTTTCTTTCTCTCTAGAATGAGAAAGCCAGATTAAATGATCCCTGAAGTTCCTTCCATTACTAATATTCTGAGCTTTTTTGATCAAAATTTCATTATAGTCACAGGCTCTGAGCTTCTAAAGTTTATTGATAATTTTTGTTTTTACATCAACAGAATTTATCCTGATACCCTTCTCCTTCCCCTCTTCCAGGGAGCCATTCCAAATAACAAAGAATATTTCTTAAAGAAGGAAAGGGACAAGAAAAAATCAGCAATACAATGAAAATGTCTGAAAATGCAATGCTCCACACACACACGGATCTCCAACCTCTGCAAAGGAGTTAGGGCAGCTGCCTTCTCATATCTCTTCTTTGGGGCTGTTCTTGTTCTTTGTAATTCTTCAGGGTTCATTTACAATATTTTGTGGCTGTTGTTCTTTATATCTACATCTCTTCGGTCATTGCATGTATTATTTTCTTGGTTTTGCTTTCTTCACTCTGCATCAGTTCATAGAAATCTTTCTGTGCTTCTCTATATTCATCATATTTGTCTTTCCCTAAAGGACAGTAATTCTTTCTCTGGATGTGCATTTTCCATCATGAGTCTTTTGGAGTTATCT
>JAQQSV010018573.1:0-11373 GCA_028646515.1 Pseudochirops corinnae | reverse complement strand
ATATACATACACATACATGTATTGTGGCAGGGGTATATATGTATATACACATATATACCAGCTATTCCCAGTGAGGATAATAAATATATAGAAAAGAATAATATAGAATCATAGAAGGAAAGGGCAAGAAAAAGGTGAAAAGTTATTAATTTTTTGAGAATGAAGGAACCAGAGGTGGAATTCATTCAACAAAAATGATGAGAATGGGAGGTCCTAAATCACACTGTTATCTAGTATTAACCAAGCAAAGATTTTTTTACAACAAACAAACAAAAAATATTAGGTAGCTAAAAGAATCCAAGGATCTGGGTCTGGGCTAGTCAGAGGTGAGGGTTTCTATACATGAAGGTAAAGGCTAGAAATGAGTTGCTTCAAACAAAGTAAGAAGCATTATCTTCTGTCTGATTTATCAAAATGATAATATCTAGGAATCTCAAGCTAGGCCAAGCTGGAAGGGGTGGGGTAAAAAATGAAGTGTGTTGTTGCTAGTCCTTTGTTTACAAAGAAGACCAATGGCACCACACACTGATGATTTTTGGGTGAATTGGGTTTAAGTGAGATAGGGTTGCACAGTTATTAGCCTTACTGTCTCTTACAGTGTTATCAAAAGCCAGTGGGAAGACAAAACTCAAGATGGCTGGTGATGGCTCAGAATGTAATGGATGACCATGTTGTCTTTAATATCTGACCAAGTTCCACAGGATTTGCTTCAGTCACCTTCACAGCCATGGGAACAATTTCTTTCTCATCCATCCATTCCACTGGGGGAAATCTTCACATGCTTGGAGTAGACATCCCTCTAACCCACCAATGGATCTGAGACCTCTTGGTTACCCTTAACCCGGTTTAGCCCATCTTTTGAGATAGTTTGCCAGGGTGTGGCTGATGGACATGCTACAGTTTCTTGGAACCATCAGTGAGAGGTAGAAGCTGATCATGAAATGTGGATGAGAAGTCCTGAAAAGGACACCACAAGCCCTCACATTGCAGATGCTAGAACTCCTTGAACATCCTATGGAGTGTATGGGGTACTCAGGCAAAACAAAGTGCAGGGGAAGAGAGAAAAAAGGGAGAGGGGAGTGACGATGCTCAAAAGCAGAGATGTCCTCCCCTCCCCTTAATAAGGACAGAAGGAGCTGCATTGGGTAATACTGACTCCCAGGGGGGGAGCAGGGCAGAAGGGGCTGCAGCAGGTGTGATGACAGTCACAGCCTAGGGCATAGGAGTAAGCACTTGGAAGAGACAGTAAGCAGCTGAATTGTTCCTGGAAAAACTAAAGTTGTTTAGAGCCTCTTCCAGCAGAGTGGTCAAGCAGCTCTGGTTAGCCTTACTGATGAAGCCCAGCTATTCTAGCAAATAATTACAAAATGTCAGAGCACCAAAAAAAAAAATGATTAATTCTTATAATTTCAAAAACTACCCAGAAATAGATATTATCATTTCTACAAATCAGACAGAAGATAATGCTTCCTACTTTGTTTGAAGCAACTCATTTCTAGCCTTTACCTTCATGTATAGAAGTATAAAGAGAAGTAAAAACAATTAGAAATAAAAATAGCGATAAACAAAACAACTATTTTGCAAAAGAGTTACAAAATATACAAACCATTTGGTAATTTTATTTGGGAGGAAGAGAAATGAGAACAAAGAAAAATTACTATGTCAAAAATTATCAGAGATGAATTCACAGTAAAAGGGGAAAAACGACTGTGTTCACTTAGAAGCAAACAACAAAAACTGTAAAAACATCAACAAAATTTGTAAATATGTGCACAGATATTGAATATCCAAATTAGAAAAAGAAGAAATTCAGAATGAAGTCCAGCACAGGCAATAAACATTTATTAAGAACCTTCTATGTGCTAGGCCTATTGTACTTAGCCCTGCAGATACAGAGAAAGACAAAAAAGAAAAAAAAAGCAGTTTCTTTTCTTCATGAACTCATAGTACAATGGGGAAGATAGTATCCAAAAAACTATATATAAAGAAGATATATACAGGATACATGGGAGATAATCTCAGAAAGAAGACAAAAGCTTAAGGATGACAGAAAGACTGGGGAAAGTAAAACTTAATTTAAAAAAAAAAAAACAAAAAATGAAATTGAAAAGTTAATAAAAATGTATGTCGTATCTCTTAAATATTCCAGTCTATACATCTATTCCAGTCAAACATCTAAAGGGGAAAAATAACTTCAATACCATTTTTTTCATTAAGATAGAGAAAATAGTATTCTACTAACTTCCTTAAGTGAGAAAAATATTCAAAACAGGGGAAAATAACATAGAATAATTACACACTAAAACTTTGAACCCAACACTTTTGGTGCAAAAAAAGAAAACAAAAGCTAAGGGTCTATAGAAATATATATATATATATATAAATTCATTATGACTAAGCTGGTTTTAAGTCAGAAATGTAAAAATCATTCAACTCTAGGGAAATTATTTCATAAATAATTACATTAATAACAAAAATTACTGAAATCATAGGATAATAGCAAAAAATCAAAAAAAAGCTTTTAACAAAATACAATTTTCATTTGTTTTAGAAAAACAATTTAAGGACCTTTCTTTAATATGATCAAAATCAAATAATTATCTCAAAATAACTTATGGAACTATTTGTTATAAAATAACACTGGAAACAACCAATAAAATCAGTGATCCAAGAATGGCCACTATTTCTACAGTTTTACATAGAACTACAAAAGGTAGTTATAAGAATAAAATAAGAAAAGGAAGTTAATGAAATAATCATAGGCAAAGGGGTGGTAAATGTTCCCTTATTTTCAGATAAGATAACAGTTGACTTAAAAAACCTGTGTGACTCAGTCCAGAAGGTGAAGTAGCAGTAAGCACAGTTTAATTCCCTAACAGAGTCCACGAAGACTTAGAAACTGCATCAGACTGAATTGTGATCCAGAAATCCAAGAATCACAATGAGTCATTTTTCCAGTCTGAAGATATTTAAGAAGACAGATGGGAAAGATCTGGGGACATTAGGCACAGGGGTCTTTCTAGGAGCACACAGTAGCACATGAGCTATTCCAATGCCCAAGGATTGGAAGAGAGCCAGACTGTGCAGGAATGATAGGACAGAAAGAGATTCTATGGGATCTCAAAACCAGAATAGGGTATAAGAATATGCAGCTTTATCAGTCACTACCCAGTTCTAGATCAGACTGAGGGGAGGAATTTGCACATATAAATGGCACCAATTGATTCTACTTAAGTACTTAACAGAAAACAAGTTTGGAAGTAAACAATAACTATGTGCTTTATGGGAGTTGAATGGGGAGTCTGTCTAGCCTCCAGCCCAGTGTGGAAGCCTGCAGAATAATCAAGGTAGGATTTCCAAATGAGAGAGGAGGCTGAAGTTTAACCACTCTTACTCTTTAGATCCTCCAAGCTGGCTAATGGTAACTGATTCCAGCTGAAACTCCTAACCAGGGACAAGTCAACAGATTCAAACTTGGTTCAGGAATTTACAGATCTAAGCCAAAGAAGGCAATAAACAGACCTCTCCCCAGATAATAGTACTTTGAGAGGACTGATACCTCACAGGCTGCCATTCTAAGCTATGAAAGCAGCAGAATGTAAGAAGACAGAAGCTCAGGACAGATATTAAGGTACACATACATGCACACAATGTGCAGAGTTCAACAATAACATATAATCCAAAATTAGGAAATAATCTAGAAAAATAAACAAGCAAAACAAGAATCATTTCATAAAGAGTTGTTATGTTGACAGGGAAGTTCAAGATACAAATCTAAAAGAAAAATTTCCTGGAAACAGCAAAAAGCAAAGACTCACAGAAAAATTGTAGTATGGATACAAATCCAATCAGAATTCCAGGAAGTGTGAAAGTGAGAGTTTAAAAAGTAACTTTAAAATGATTTTTAAAACCAAAAGAAAACAGTAGAAAATGAGAAAAGAAAAAACTTATGGAAGAAATATATGAAAATAGAATTAGTAGCTTGGGAAAAAGAGACACAAAACTATGCCCAAGAACAGTTTCCAGAAATTTAGAACTTACCAAATAAAGGCTAATGATTCCATTAGACATCAATAAATACTCTAAGTCAAAACCTTGAAAAAAAATAAAAGAAAATGTAAGGCATATCATAGCAAAAGAAAAATAATAATAATATGGGAAATGGATAATTTGAAATAATTTGGACTACCTGAAAGCCATGATAAACATATCAACCTATTTCAAGGAGCCATGAAAGAGAACTGCCCAGAGCCTTAGAAGAAGTTAAAGTCCAAATTGAAAGAATCACCATCTGAAGGAAATTTCAAAATAAAAATTCCAGGAATACTATAGCCAAAATTTTGAGCTTCCAGGCACAAAAAAATGCTACAAGTAAAAAGAAAAAATTCCATTATTAAAGAGACATGGGAGGGGAGGGGAAAGTGGGGAGAAAATGGAATTTAAATGAAATATAAGATTTTCAAGCATTACTGGTAGAAAGACAGATTCAGAGAAGAGAATTTGATATAGAAACCCAAGAAAGTACAAAAAGATAAATATGAACAAGCAATCATAAGGGATTACACAAAGTTAAATTGTTTGTGTTCTTATATAGAGAGGTAATATACATAACCCCTCAGAACTTTATCATCAGTAGACAAAGTTAACCTAATTAAAGAAAGAACATGTCTTTTTATGATCCTAAAAAAATAAGGAAGATGAATACATTGGGAGAGGGAGGAAGGGAGAGGAAAAATGGAGAAAATTATCTCACATAAATGGGGCATGAAAATAAAAGTCTATTCTACAAAGAGGAGGGAGTTGGGGGGATTCAAGATATCTGAACAACACTCTCGTATGAACTGATCAAAAAAGGGAAAAATACACAAACACACACACAGAGAAATCTGGGAACAGAAACACATTTCACTGAATGAAGAATCAGGATGGAAAGGGGTTAAAGGAAAAGTCCTCCTCAGGGAATATGAGAGAGGGCATATAAAGGGAGGGTTTAGTCAGATACAAAACAAAATCTTAAAAATAAGGTGGCGGGAAAGAATGAGAAGCATAAGAGAATAGGAAGGGGGAAATAAACAACTAGCAATTATAACTGTGAATATGAAAAGGGTGAACTCACCCATAAAATGGAAAAGGATAGCAAAATGAATTAAAAATCAGGGCTCAATAATATGTTGAATGCAGGAAACATACATGAAATAAAAAGATACACACAAAGATAAAATAAAGAGCCAGAGCAAAATCTCTTAAGCTTCATCTGAAGTAACAAAAAAAAAAAAAACAGGCATAACAATTGTGATCCCAGACCAAAAAAAAAAAAAAAAGCAAAAGTAGACCGAATTAAAAGAGACAAACAGAGAAGCAAACTATATTTTGCCAAAATGTATCATAGACAATGAATTGATATCAATACTAAATGTATATGCAAAGAAAATGAAAACAATTTATATATACAAAAGTATGGCAACTCTTTGTGCTGGCAAAGAATTGAAAATTGAAGGATATTCATCATTTGAGGTAATGGCTAAACAAATTGTAGTATATGATTGTGAGGGAGTATTATTGTGCTATGAGAAAGGACTAGAGTGGGGGAGAGGAGGAAATTCAGAAAAAAAAATCAGGGCAAGACCTATATGAACTGATTCAAAGTGAAGTGAGAAGAAGCAGGAGATCATCATGCATAATAGCAGTAATGCTGTAATGAAGATCAACTGTGAACAACTTGACTACTATGATCAGTACAAGAAAGGAATCATGAAGAAAAAATACTATCCACTTCTATAGAGAGAATTAATGAACTTTGAGGAAAAATTAAACCATCATTTCCTCATTTTATTTTTCTTGCTCTTTTGTGATATGGTTAATAAAGATTTTGCATAATTTCACATGTATAACTGATATGATTTTGTTTGCCTTCTCAGTGGGCAAGGAAGGAATGTGAGGAATGGAAAGTATTTAGGCTTTAAAATTTAAAAGGAAAAGGTTAAGAATAAATATTTTTTTAAATGCTAAATGTATATGCACCAAAATGCCATAGCATTTACATTCTTAAATGAAAAGTTAAATTAATTCCAGAAAGAAATGGGTAGAAAAACTGTCACTGTGAAGAAACTCAAATTATCCTCTCCTGAACCTAAATAAATCTAATCCCCAAAATAAAGAAAAACATTAAGAAGCTGAATAGCATATTAGAAAAGAGAGATAGGATAAACCTCTGGAGAATACTGAAAGGAATAGTAAGAAGCACAATTAATTCTAAGCTATGTACATTGACAACGTACTAGTATATAAAAACACAAATTTAGAAAAGCAGAAATACTAAATACATTTTTACCAACAATAATAGAATTAAAATCACATCAAATAAAGGGTTTTTGAGCAAAATTTAAAAATTAATTAGAAACTAAATAACTTGGAGAAATGAAATAAATTAATTAGAAATTAAATTCTAGAAACTAAAAACTAGACTTCTAAATTAATTACAAACTAAATAAACTCCTGGAGCCAGGAATACCTGAGTTCAAGTCTGACCTCAGACACAGTGACCCTGAGCAAGTTACTTAAGCCCAACTCTCCACATACACCCCAAAAAAGGAAAAAGAAAACTAAATAACTTAAGCCAAAGGAATAGGAATGACAAAAAAAAAACAGTTCACAGAAAAAATAATAATTTCATTAAAAATAGTAACAATGATAAGAACAACATACTAAAATTATCAGGATGCTACCAAAGGAGTATTTAGTCAGGAAAATGTATATTCATGAATTATTTTATTAATGCAACAGAAAAACTGCAGATCAATAATTTAGGCATGCAAGTTCAAAAAAAAACCTAGAAAACCAGGCTTTTTAAATCCCCCAATAAAATACAAAAATTAAAATCTTTAAAATCAAAAAAGAGATTAAACAAAATTGAAAGCAAAAAAACCTAATTAATAAATACAGTTAAAAGTTCAGGTTTGGGGGAGAGGCAGAAATACTATAAAACAGATAATCCATAATTAACATGATTTTAAAATATATTTTTAAGTAAATGTTTACAATTCACATTTTTCAAATTTGTAACATTATTTTTTTTTAATTCCGAGTTCAAATTCTCTCTCTCTCCTCCTTCTTTTCCTCCACCATTTGAGAAGGTAAGCAACATGATACCAATTACACATGTAAAGTCTACAAACATATTTTCACATTACTCATATTCCAAAAGAAAATGCACAGAGAGAGAGAGAGGGAGAGAGGAAGACAGAGAGACAGAGAGAGAGAAAGAGAAAGAGAGAGAGAGAGAGAGAGAGAGAGAGAGAGAGAGAGAGAGAGAGAGAGAGAGAGAGAGAGAGAAAGTGAAAATATTATGCTTCAATTTGCAATCGAAGTTCTTCAATTTTCTCACAAGGTAGACAGCAGTTTTCATCATGAATCATTTGGAATTGCCTTGAATCACTGTCTTTATCAGAATAGCTAAGTTTTTATACTTGATCATCATAATAATAACTCTGTGCAATATTTTCCAAGTTCTTCTCACTTCACCTTGCACCACTTCATACAAAATTTCTCAGGTTTTTCTGAAACCAACCTGCTCATCATTTCTTGTAGCACAATAATATTCCATCACAATCATATACCATAATTTGTTCACTCATTCCCCAGTTTATAGACATCCCCCCCTCCAATTTCCAATTCTTTGCTACCACTAAAAGAGCCACCATAAACATTGTTGTACAGATAGGTTCTTTTCCCCTTTCTTTGATCTCTTTCAGATACAGATCTAGAAATTGTACTGATGAGTCAAAAAGTACACACAGTGTTTTAGTCCTTCGGCCATAGTTACAGATTGTTTTCCAGAATAGTCAGACAAGCGCAAAACTTTACATACAGTGTAAGAATATCCCTATGTTTCCACATCCCCTACATCATTTATCATTTTCCCTTTCTGTCATATTAGACAGTCTTACAGGTGTGAGGTGGTATCTCAAAGTTGTTTTAATTTGCATTTCTCTAATCAATCATTTTTTTTAAATGTTACTATTCATAGGTTTGGTTTATTCTGCTGAAAACTGCCTATTCACATCCTTTGAGCATTTATCAACAGGGGAATAACTTGTGTTCTTATAAATTTGACTCAGGTCTCCATTTGCTGTAAAAAAAAAAAAATTCCCAGGTTCATGTTTTCCTTCTAGTTTTGGCTGCATTAATGTTGTTTGTGCAAAAGCTTTTTTTACTTTCATATATTAAAAATCATGCATTTTATTTTCCATAATCCTCTCTGTCTCTTCCCTTATACAGAGATCTGACCAGTATTTTTTTCTGTTTCACTAATTTACTTATGAGCTATCTCACATTTTCTAGATGAATAGTTTATACAGTTGTATCCTATTTTGGTAAAGTGTATGAGGTGTTGGTCTATGACTGGTTTCTTCCAAACTGCTTTGCCATTTTCTATGGTGAGTTCTTTCCCCAAAAGCTTGGGTCTTTGGGTTTATCAGACACTAGATTACTGCAGTAATTTACAACTACGTATTGGATACCTACTCTGTTCCACTGATCTACCACTCTATTTCTTAGTACCATATTGTTTCCATGATTATTACTTTATAATATGGTTTGAAATCTGGTACTGCTATGCAATCTTCCTTCACATTTTTTCATAGATTCTCTTGATATTATTTTTTTGTTCTTATAGATGAATTTTATTATTATTTTTCTAGCTCTACAAAATAGTTATTTGATTGTTCTCTTGGTAAGTCACTGAATAAGTAAATTAACATAGGCAAAATTGTCATTTTTATTATATTGGCTTGGCCTACCCATGAACAATTAATATTTTTTTCCAATTGTTCAGATCAGACTGTATTAGCATGAACAATGTTTTGTAATTGTGTTTCTATAAACCCAGCGTTTATCTTAGCAGGTAGACTCTCATGTATTTTATATTGTTTGTCATCATTTTAAATGGAATTTCTTTTTCTATTTCTTCTTGTTAGGTTTTATTGGTAATATATAGAAATGCTGATGATTTATGAGGGGGTTTTATATCCTGGAAACTTCTTAAAATTGTTAATTGTTTCACCTTTTTTTAGACAATTCTCTAAGGGTATTTAAGTATACCATCATATCATCTGTGAAGAATCATATTTTTGTTTCTTCATTTCTATTCTTGTTTCTTCAAATCCTTTTTCTTGTCATAATGCTGTAGCTCATATTTTTTGCTTCATATGTGATCTTATTAGGAAAGCTTCGAGTTTATCCTCATTACAAATACTCCTTGTTATTGGTTTTAAATAGATATTACTTATCATTTTAAGAAAAGTTTTATTTATTGTAATGTTTTCTTTTGTTTTTGATAGAAATGAGTGCTGTACTTTGTCAAAAATCTTTTTCTGCATCTACTGATCAAAAGATGTTATTTTTGTTATTGATATGGTCAATTATGCTGATAGTGTTCATAATAATGAACCAGATTGGCATTCCTGGTACAAATCCCACATAGTCTCAGTGTATAATCTTTGTGATATATTGCTGTAATCTCCTAGCTAGAATTTTATTTTAAAATTTTTTATCAATATTCATTAGGGAAATTGGTCTTTAGTTTTCTTTCTTAGCTTTTACTTTCTCTGGTTTACATATAAAAAACTGATTGTCATAATAAGAACTGGGGAGGACACCTTCTTTACCTATTTTTTTCCAATAGTTAATTATAGTATTAGAATTAATTGTTAAATTCTTCTGGTCCTGGAAAATTTTTCTTAGGGAGTTTATTTACAACTTGTTCAATTTTTTCTAAGATAGGTTTATTTGAATATTCTAGTTCCTCTTCTGTTAATCTAAGCAATTTATATTTTTTTGTAAATATTCATCCATTTCACTTAGATTGTCCACTTTACCAACATATTACTTGCCAAAATACTCCTAAAAATTGTTCTAATTTCATCTTTGTTAGTGTTGCATTCACCTTTTTTCATATTTGACACTGGTAATTTGGTTTTCTTCTTTCTTTTTAAAAATCAAATTGACCAATGTTTTATTTATCACATTGGATTTTTTTTCCATAAAACTAACTCCTACTTTTATTTATCAGTTCAGTGGCAATTTTGAAGTTTTAATTTTAGTAATTTCTTTAATTTTGGGGATTTCCATTTTAGTATTTAGTTAGGGATTTTTAATTCCTTCATTTTCTAGTTCTCAGTTTCACATTTAATTCATTAATCTTCTCTTTCTCTCTTTTATTGATGTATGTATTTAGATATATACATTTTTCCCTAAGTACTGCTTTGGCTACTTTACAAGTTTTGGAATATTATTTCTGTTGTCATTATCTTTAATGAAATTATCGATTTTTTTCAATGATTTTTTCTTTGACTCATTCATTCTTTAGGATTATGTTTTTTAGTTTCAAAATGATTTTTAATATGTGGTTCCATGGCCATTTCAGTAATTTTTATTGCATTACAGCTTTTAAAAGATGCACTTAATATTTCTTTTTTCCTGGATTTGTCTTTGTGGTTTTTATGCCCTAACATATGGTCAATTTTTTGGAAAGTGCCATGCACAGCTGAGAAAAAGGTAAACTCCTTTCTTTTCCCTTTCAATTTTCTCCAGAGGTCTATCATATCTAACTTTCTTAAAATTCTATTCATATTCTCAACTTTATTTTGTGTATAGATTTAGCTAGCTCTAAGAGAGGAGAGTTGAGGTCTCCCACTAGTATAGTTTTACTGGCTATTTCTTCATATAATTTGCTTAATTTCTTTAAGAAATTGGGTGCGAGGGGGCGGAGCCAAGATGGCGGCGTAGCAGCAGCAATATATCACAGCTCTCACATAGCCACCCCAAAATACCCATGGAATAGGACTCTGGACCAACCTAGAACTTCAAATAGCACACAAAGATACTTCCCACTAAAGTCAGCTCGGCTACGAGGAACCATATCAGCATTGCGAACCGAAATCAGCCTGGCCTAAAGCCGAGGCTGTGCCCTGGGGGCGGCCAGGTGGGAGGTACAGAGAAAGCTCTCAAAAGCTCTCAGGTGAGCACGGATTAGCACCAGCTGCGAGGAGGGGGGATTGTGAAAAAGGGAGATAAGCATCGGGCCGAAAGGTCTCCAGAGCTGAAAAGCGAAAGGCGGAGGTTTTGCACCGGCCTCCGCATTGTAGCTTCCCGCCCTCGGCCTGTAAAAAGCAGGGGGACTGAGCGATTGTTTTCAGACCAGTGCTCTCCCGTTGAGCGGCCTGGATCCGGATCGTTGTCTTGGGCCTCGGTCTTGGAGTCTTCATTATCCAGTGAGCCGGAAGTCTACGGCAGCCAGGAGGACCCCAGCGATTTGGAACAGAGCTTTCCCTTCTGGAAGCAGAGCCCCACAGAGATTTTAAAAAAATTCATGGT
>JAQQSV010018572.1:0-11373 GCA_028646515.1 Pseudochirops corinnae | reverse complement strand
TGTCTTTAGCTGTGCATTGTTGAGGATAGTCCAGTTTATCAAGGTTGGTCATCATATGTACGATGTGTCTGTGATTGTGTACAGGTTTTGCCTGGTTCTGCTCTTCTCACTTAGCATCAGTCCGTATAAGCCTCTCCAGGTAATTATGAAGTCCATCTCCTTCCCATTTCTTATAGCACAATAGTATTCCATTACATTCTATATTATGTTATTTACTTACACTGACCCTATCACATAAGTCAAGGTTTCAACATCCCCATTATACATATAAGGAAACAGCCTGAAAATGACTTGTTAATGGCCATACAAACATAAGTATCAGAACTGGAACTCAGATCTAGATCCTAGACTTTTTATGTTCAATGTTCTTTCTAATATATTATGTTATTTCCACAGTCCATTGAAGTTGGTAGGGGAAAGAAGAGAGGACTATGGAAGGATTTTGAACTGTGAAGTTAACATTATCAGATCTGAGTATAAGAAAAGTTAATTTGGCAGCAGTATGAAGAATGGAAGGGGGTGGAGATGGGGAGGGAGGACAGGGATGAGGAGATTAAAGGCAAGAAAGACCAACAGTTAGGTGCCTATTGCAACAGTCCTAGTGGTAGCAATAAATTGGCAAATGATCAGATTTGACAAATGAGGAAGAGTCAAATGTAACACTGCCATTTCAAGAATCTGTAATTAGGTGAAAGTGTGTAAAATGGGGTGATTTGGGAGTGGGCTGGATAGCTTGGGTTTAGGACATACTGGGTTTGTGGTACTGGTGGAACATTCAGATATCCAGTTGGCCAATTTGGAGCTTTAGAGAAAAGTCAGGTGATGTGGAAACCATTCACATAAAGCTTCACAAAACTAAAATTATGATAGTGAATTAGATTGCTAAGGGGAAAATAAGAAATCTGAGGACAAAAACTTGGAAGGTGCCTACTGTAAGAGTTCTTGAAAAATGGAAACTGAGGACTGGTTTGTGAGACTGAAGAAAAAACATAAGTCCCATTCCCTACGTTGCTGAAGGGAATACTGATTCCCTTCCCTGCTCCTTTCCGATCCCTTATCCCACTTCCTCCTAGCCCTAGAAGAAGAGGGCCATACACGGCTACTTGACTGCGAAAGGAGTCACCAACTATAATACTTCCTGTATGATGTGGGAGGCACTAGACTTTTCTTGCTGCTCTACCATCTTCTCAGACACCATAAACTCCCAGACACCTCGGAACTGACATCTGTCCTGCCAAACATACCCTACGGATCCCTGAGCCTTGTCATCAAAGCTCAAGTGAAGTCAACAAGCAACTATTAATTGCCTACTCTGTGCAGACCCAACAGCTAAACTCTTATGCCCAACAAGCCCTTCATTCTGCCCTGCAAATAAACCCTTCTCTACGTATTATTTCCCACCATTGGGAGTTCTTTGAGAGCAGAATATGTATTGCTTTTCTATTTGTATCCCCAGAACTTGGTGCATAGTAAGCACTATGTACTGAGGCCACTAGGTGGCACCACAGTGCACAGAGCACTCGACTTGGAGAGAGACACAGACACACACTTAAGACACCAGCTGTGCGACCAAGGTAAAAATCACTGAAACTCTGCCTGTTTCCTCAACTGCAAAATGGGAATCCTAGCACCTACCTAATGGTTATGGTGAGGAGCAAATCAGATAATTTAAAAGTGTTTAGCACAGTGCCTGCCACAGAGCAGGTGCTTAATAAATGCTTGCTCCCTTCCCTCACTTAATACTTTTTTAATTAAATCCTTCAAAGCAGGAGATCATAGGATCACAGAAGCCAAAGCAGGACAGACTGTTGCAAAGACTGATGATGGATCAACTGCAGCAAGGTTAGCAAGGATGAGGACTAAACACAGGCCACACTATTTGATGATAAAAGGTCATTAATATCCTTGGAAGGTGCAGTTTCGAGAAAAGTGATAGGGATGGCAGTTAGTTTGCAAAGGGCTGCAGAGTATTTCTTGACAGAAAAAAGCTCACGGCATTTGATGGAAAGCTACTATAGGATGATCACCCAGTGATCTAATCAAGACATTAATGGCTACTCCATGCTCCAAAGCCACGGGCCAAAATAATTATCATCAGCAAAGAGTTATTTTTTGTGTAACACGAGGAAGTACAAAGTATATTTCCTACCCTTGTAGAGCTGCCATTCTAGGGAGAGAGGACATTTACACAAAAAAATTAGTAACAAACTTAAAAAAATTTTTTAAAGTAACTAACAAAGGGTCCCAAGTTAAGTTTCATATAAGTGATGCAGGTTTAAATGTGATAGCAGCTCAGTTGTAGGAAGATTCATTGTGTGTAGCTTGTCTCCTTCCTCTTGGCAGAAAGGTAGTAGATTACAGGTCCAGAATGAGATATTCATTAGCAGAAATGGCCAACTGTGTTCTGTTTTGCTGAAATTTATGACGAGAGTCTTCTATTATCCAGAGAGCATCAAATAAAACATGTATTAGAGAAAAAAAATTCATTGTGAAGGGAGCTAGTAGGTCTGTTCAGCAAAGGTTTCATAGAGGAGGTAAGACCTGAGCTGGGTCTTAAAGCTTGACAGACAGATAGGATTTACAGAGGAGGTCAAATATGATGGGATGTGAATTTAGCTTGGTGTGACTTGGATAGACACATATGGCACACTTATCAAATCTGCAAGTGACACAAAGCTGAAAGGGACAGCTAACATACTAGATGTACAAAGCAAGGATCCAAATCGATTTTGCAATACTAAAAGGATAGTTAGGCTAAATAGAATAAAATGAAATTTCATAAAGATAAATATGGTCTGGTGGCCCATTCAAGCATTAATTAATTAATTATCAATTAATCAATTCTTAATGCTGCATTTCAGGAAGAAAACTGATAAGCTAGAGTGTCCAGGGAAAGCGGACCTGGAAGTGAAAGCCTGAGTTCATTATAAATAAGGCCTGATAAAAAAGAAATAGGGACATTTAGCCTGGAGAAGAGAAGTCGAGGAGGAGGAATGGGACATGATGTCTGTCTTCAAGTATCTTAAGGGCCATCCTATGGGGCCATCCTATGGAAAAGGAATTGGGACTTTTGCTGCTTGGTGCTGGAGCACAGAAACCAATATGTAAAAGCTGGAAAGAGACAAATTTAAGGTAAGGGAAAATTTCCTAAAAAGTAGAGACATCTCAAAGTAAAAGAGGATGCCTTATTAGGTAGTGAATACTCCTTACTTGGATGTCTTCATGCAAAGGCTGAATAACCACTTATTGCAGAAGAAATTCTTCTTTACATGTGGGCTGGCCTACATGGTTTCTAAGTTACCTTCCAACTCCAAAATTCTTTGATTCTCTTTACATAAGTATATGACACATTAGAGGAACATTTAAGTTTGGTTGCAGCATAAGATTCAGGAAAGGAGCTAGTCTGACTTGCTCTACACACTTCGTCTTTGAGAAAGCATAGTGTAAGTGGGGGAAAATGGGCTTGGAGTAAAAAAATATAATAAAATCTGGTTCCCACTGCAATTCTGATAAAGTCATAGCTCAGAGATACTGTGGGTTTGGTTCCAGACCACTGCAATAAAGTAAACAGTGCAATAAAATGAGTCACACAAGTTTTGTGGTTTCCCAGTAGTGTAAAAGTTATGTTTACACTATGCCGTAATCTACTAAGTGTGCAATATTATGTCTTAAAAAACCCCAATGTAATACCTTAACTAACAAATACCTTAATGCTAAAAAATGCTAACACCTGAGCCTTCAGTGAGGTGTAATCTTTTTGCTGTAGGGTTTTGCCTGATTGGGGTGGTGGCCGCTGAAGGCTGGAGTAGCTGTGGCAATTTCTTACAAATAAGACAATGATGAAGTTTGCCAGATGCAATGACTTTTCTTTACACTTAAACACTCAGAGGCCACTGTAGGGTTATTAACTGGCCTGACTGCAATATTATTGTACCTCAAGGAATTGGGAGTCCTGAGGAGAGGGAGAGAGACAGGATTGGTAAATAGGTGGTATAGTCAGAACACACACAACATTTATTAAGTTCATCAACTTATGTTTGCGATTTGCGGTGCCCCAAAACAATAATAATAGCAATATCAAAGATCACTGATCATAAATACCACAGATACCATAAAAGGTATAATAATAATGAAAAAGTCTAAAATATTATAAGAATTACCAAAATATGACACAGACAGATGAGAGTACATGCTGTAGGAAAATGGCACCAATAGACTTGCTCAATGCAGGGCTGCCACAACCCTTCAATTTGTAAAAAAAACTCAACACCTGTGAAGCACAATAAAGTAGACAACAAAACAAAGTCTGCCTGTACTTACTAAGCTATGTGACTCTGGGTATGTCAGCTTCTCTGAGTCTATGATTCATTTTCTATAAACTGAATACCCAGAGGAGCTAATCCATTCAGCTTTAGAACTCCT
The DNA here is from genome assembly GCA_028646515.1 of Pseudochirops corinnae. Lineage (NCBI taxonomy): Eukaryota > Metazoa > Chordata > Mammalia > Diprotodontia > Pseudocheiridae > Pseudochirops > Pseudochirops corinnae. The sequence goes on along the minus strand of JAQQSV010018572.1, from coordinate 6,951 downwards.
GCCCTGGGCTGCCTTGATTGGTGAGCAAAAATTCAACTAGTTCACTATATTATGACAGCTTCAGGTCCCAGATCAGATCATATTTTCACAATTCATCTAGCAGTCTACCCCAGGTATCCTGCCATTCATCCTGCTGCCCTCATATGCCCCCTATATTCTCCACCTCTTCCTCTGGGCTAAGTATTAAAATCAGTATTATCATACTGTCAACTGATAAAGATGAGGTCAACTGATAACCCTATGAATCAACTCACCAACACTGGGGCTCCCAAACATTTCCTTCCCTGGCCACCAGTTGCATTTGGTGCAATATTAAAGTCTGTGATTTTTTTCTCCCCAGACTCTGGTATCCTGTCCTTTTACAGGTACCTTAAAAATAAAAATCCACTATATATCAAGATAAAGTCAAAATGGGCATATGACTTAACATAAAGAGTGATACTACAAACTAATTAGGGGAGTATAGAATGGTTTACTTGACAGATCGACAGTAAAGGGAAGAATGTATGACCAAGACAGAGAACATTATGGGATGTAAAACAGATAATTCTGATTACACAAAATTAAAAAGGTTTTGTACAAACAAAGTCAATGCAGCCAAGATTAGAAGGAAAGCAGAAAACGGGGGGGAAACATTAACAGCAAGTTTCTCTGATAAGGACCTCATTTCTCAAATCTATAGAGAACAGAGTCAAATTTGTAAGAATACAAGTCATTCCCCAACTGATAATGGTCAAAGGACATGAATAGGCAGTTTTCAGATAAAGAATTCAAAGCTTTCTGCAGCCATACGAAAAAATGCTCTAAATCACTATTGATTAGGGAAATACAAATTAAAATAACTCTGAAGTATCACCTCACACCTATCAAATTGTCTAACATGACAGAAAAGAAAAATGACAAATATTGGAGGAGGGGTGGGAAATTTGGGACACTAATACACTATTGGTGAGTTCTGAACTGATCCAACCATTCTTGAGAGCAATTTGGAACTATATCCAAAAAGCTATAAAACTGTACATACCCTGTGATCTAGAAATACCATGACTAGGTCTGTATCCCAAAGAGATGAAAAGCAAAAAGGAAAAGGACCTAGTTATACAAAAATATGCATTGCAGCTCTTTTCGTGGTGGCAAAGAATTGGAAACTGAGGGGATACCCATCAAGTGTGGAATGGATGAACATGTTGTAGCATATGACTGTGACAAAATACAATTGTGCTATAAAAAATGATAAGCATTATAGTTTCAGAAAACCCTAGAAAGACTTACATGAATAGATGCAAAGTGAAGTGAGAAGAAACAGGAGAACACTGTACACAGTAACAGAAATATTGTATGATGATCAACTGTGAATGACTTTGCTATTCTCAGCAATACGATGACATGATAAAAAGGGCTATCCATCTCTAGAGTAAGAACTGATAGAATCTGAATTCAGATTGGAGCATACTTGTTGTTTTCCAATTTTCTTACATGTTCTTGTCTTTGTTTTGAGATTTTTTGGTCTGTGTTCTCTTTTTTACAATGAGGCTGATATGGAAATACATTTTGCATAACTGTACATGTATAACATAAAAATTACTTGCCTTTTCGAGAAGGGAGGAAAGGGAAAGAGGGAGAGAATTTAGAACTCAAACATTTTAAAAAACAAATGTCAAAAATGGTTTTTACATGGATATAATAAAACATTAAAGTGCTTGTAGGTTTTTTAAAAAAAGACTCAATGTCTTCAAAACAGTGTTCCTTCCAGCATGAATGTCCTCTATACATATCTGGTCTAGTCCAGTTGTTCTTTCCATGGTTTTCTTTGGTGTTATTTCTACCTCATCAGTTTTGTGTACATTATTTTCATAACAATTTTATAGAGATGCAAAAAAAGGTATATATAGCCAGTAACTGCTCATTTCTATGGGCTTCTTTTGGGGGATATTAATGTTAAACATGGGGCGTTTTTCCTTTGAGCCTTTGGTAAAGGCTTAAAAATGAACAAATTGATATTTTCAAAATTGTGTCTCGGTAAAAACAGCTTGGCTCCTGCTCCAACCACATCTAATACCTGTAAAATATGACTCTAAACAAATTTTAGAGCTACAGAACCCACAAAGTGACAGAGATAAACAAATCTCCAGCTGAAGGCAGCCTGGCAGGCTGACAGAAAGGGTCTATCGCACAACTCTAGGAGCGGAGCGGAGTCCCATGTGAACCACCCATGATCAGACTCAGGCGGCCCTGACCAGCGGCACAAACTGGCCAGAACAGACTTCAGGAGAGTGAATCACCAGCAGCTATGGTGGTTTCCAGACTTCTCAATCCATAAATGCCAAAGAAAAAATAAAAGTCAGTAGGAAACTCTCTTGGAACTGGGGGAGAAAAGAGCGTGGTCTACCCCCTGCCCTCAGGGCAAAAAGAGGTGGTGGAGGCCTGGCAGCTGCAACTGCTACCACATGGCTGCCTCTGGAGCTCTTGGCCTGCAGATCATAGGGGGATCAAGCAACCATTCAGAGGGTAATCATTCTTGCTTTGACCTGCTTGGATCTGGATTGCTGTCCTGGATGGTAGTCCTGGGATGTGTGGCCACTGTGCCAGAGCTTGGGGTGTCTGTAGAGAGGGCACCCTCCTACGAACTCTGACAACATTTGTGAAAACCCCAGCAATTTGGGATGTAACTCTCCCACTCTGGAAGCAGAGTTCTATAGTGGCAAAGAGCTCAAAAGTCAAGTAATTGGTGGGCAAGATGAGCAAGCACAGGAAGCACAATCAGACCATAGAATCCTTTTTTGGGGACCAAAAGGATCAAAACATGGAACCAGAAGAAGTCAATGGAATCAAAACTCCTGCATCAAAAGTTTCCAAGAAAAATATGAACTGCTTACAGGCCATGGAGGAGCTCAAGAAGGATTCTGGAAATCAAGTAAGAGAAGTAGAGGAAAATATGGAAAAAGAAATGAGAATGATGCAAGAAAATCATGAAAAGTGAGTCAACAGCCTGCTAAAGGAGACCCAAAAAAATACTGAAGAAAATAACACCTTAAAAAATAGACTAATTCAAATGGCAAAAAAGGCCCAAAAAGCCAATGAGGAAAAGAATGCCTTAAAAAGCTGAACTGCCCAGATGGAAAAGGAATTTCAAAAACTCACTGAAGAGAATTCCTTCAAAATTAGATTAGAGTAAATGGAAGCTAATGACTTTATGAGAAATCAAGATACTATAAAACAGATCCAAACAAATGAAAATAAAAAAGAAGGCAATGTGAAATATCTCATTGGAAAAACCACTTATCTGGAAAATAGATTATTATTATTAAAATAATTTTAAAATTATTGGACTACCTGAAAGCCACAATCAAAAAAAGAGCCTAGAAATCATCCTTCAAGAAATTCTCAAGGAAAATTGCCCTGATATCCTAGAACCAAAGGGAAAAATAGAAATCAAAAGAATTCATAGATTGCTTCTTGAAAAAGATCCCCAAAAGAAAACTCCTAGGAATATCATAGCCAAATTCCAGAGTTCCCAGGTCAAAGAAAAAAGATTACAAGCTGCCAGGAAGAAACAACTTGATTATTTTGGAAATGCAATCAGGATAACACAAGATACAGCAGCTTTTCCACTAAGGGATCAAAGGGCTTGGAATATGATATTCTGGAGGTCAAAGCAGCTAGGATTAAAACCAACAATCACCTACCCAGAAATTATACTCAGTTTAATGCTTCAAGGGAAAATATGGTCATTCAATGAAATAGAAGACTTTCAAGTATTCTTGAAGAAAAAACCTGAGCTGAATAGAAAATCTGACTTTCAAATACAAGAAGTAAGAGAAGCATGAGAAGGTAAACAGGAAAAAGAAATCATAAGGAACTTATTAAAGTTGAACTATTTACATTCCTACATGGAAAAACTGTAATTGTAACTCATGAGACTTTTCTCAGTATGAGGATAGTTGAAGGAAATATATATGCACAGGGCATAGGATCAGCTGAATACGAAGGGATGATATCTAAAAAATAAAATTAAGAGGTGAGAGAGGAATATAATAAGAGAAGGAAAAAAGGAGAGATAGAATAGGGTAAATTATCTCATATAAAAGAGGCAAGAGAAAACTGTTACAATGGAGGGGAAGAGCAGGAAGGTGAAAGGGAATGGGTCAACTTTACTCTCACTAAATTTGGCTTAAGGAGGGAATAATATACACACTCATTTGGGTATCTTATCCTACAGGAAAGTAGGAGGGAAGAGATAAAAGAGGGGATGATAGAAGGGAGGGCAGATTGGGGGGGAGGGTAGTTAGAAGCACACTTTTGAAAAGGGACAGGGTCAAAGTAGAAAATAGAATAAGTGGGGGGCAGGACAGGATGGAGGGAAATATAGTTAGTCTTTCACAATATAACTACTATAGAAATGATTTAGGTAACTACACATGTACAATCTATATTGAATTGCTTATCTTCCCAGTGGGGGTGGGTGAGGAGGGAAGCAGTGAAAGAACCTGGAAATCAAAGTTTTAAAAACACATGTTAAAAAAAATTAAAAAATAAATAAAAATAAATTTTAAAAAACTGTGTCTCTACTGGCACTAATCTCCTGTCTATACTTTTGGTTGTATATATATTTTGTACTAGTATATATAGATATACTTTTTGATTCAGGACCATTTCCTCTACGGTCTGGCTACACAAACTGATTCAGAAAGCTGTTTCTGGTCTACCAAAATATAATCAATTTCATTTGTTTCGTGATCAATTTGGAATTCACAATGTCTAACACTTGTTGATTTTTCTTGAAAAAAGTATTTATGATACATAGGTGAGATTTCAGCATAGTCTACAAGCCTTTAGGTTTTTCTTATTCTGGCACCATATTTTCTAATTTTGGGGGGAGGAGATTTTTTTAATGCTCACCTCTGCATGGAATTATCAAGTATTAAAACATATGCTGATTAGGGGGATCATTAAAGTTTGGCAGAATTCTTCTACCTCCTCATCCTTCACTGTCCTGTCACATAATATGCAATTATTTTAATGGTGATTCTTTGGAAATGTTTATTAGGAGAACATGAGATAACCAAATGACCCATGAAATTAAGTTTCTTTTTACCTTTAGATGAAGGATAAAATCAGTTTTAAACCAAAATATTCTGTCCAATATTTATTTACAACTCTAAGGTGAGTTTCTGAGCTATTAGTTCATTTGGTAGCAATTTCCTATTCTGTTTTGGTTTTATGACAAGAATGTGAAGAATTATATAATTTAGACCCTCCAAGTATTAGGTCTACTCATTTAGTCACTGGAGAAGGTATATCACATTTAATGTTTCATATGTTTGCAGACTGCCTAAAAACTGGTTTCTTTGCATCCTTTGCCACCATGGGAAGGAGACTAAACTAAATAAGAGTGAGGTTCATTTTGCATTTTTCTTTTTTCATGGGTTGCCATGAGCAAAGAATTTAATACCAGATGGCCAGCCTAATGATGATGTAGCATTCCATATTAAGCAAGACTGGTTGCCAAGAAATAGCCCAGGGGCAGCTAGGCGGAGCAGTGAATAGAGCACAGGCCCTGGAGTCCGGAGGACCTGAGTTCAAATGTGGTCTCAGACAACTGACACACTTACTAGCTGTGTGACCTTGGGCAAGTCACTTAACCCCACTGCTTTGCCTTCTCCCCTTCCCCCCCAAAAAATAATAGCCTGTTGTTAGCACTATTCACAAAACCTTTCTATTATGGTCGACCCAACTTGACAACTTGTGCTATAGTGGCACAGCCTTCAAGAATCTAAGGTCACCTCCATACCACAATGAGGCATTAAGGTAGGAATCATAGTTCTTTGGAATCATCAAGTCCAAAACCTGGCCTTTTACAGATGAGGAGACAATCCCAGGAACTTTAGGTGGAGTACCAAAGGGAGTAAGAGAGTAAATACTGATTTGTTCACCAAATCCCAATATACTGGGAAGAGAGGTCAACAAATTCGAAAGAGAAATTTAGAGCTGGGGGTGAGGTGGGGAGCCTACACAGTGGATAGAAACTTGTGAAACTTGCTACTCCAGTAAGTACAGACTGAAATCTAAACAGATTCAACTTATCTGATAACTTTCTAAGCAGGTCTCAGTTCTTTCCTGCCTCTGGTAAAATTTGAGGATCAGCAAACATGCAGGAAACTGAGCCAAATTTACAAAAATGAGAGCTATTCACTCACTGACAAATGGTCAAAGTATATGAGCAGGTAGTTTTTAGAAGAAAGCAAAGCTATTAATAGTCATATGAAAAAATACTGCAAATCACTACTGATTAGAGAAATATAAATTAAAACTCTGAGATACCACTTCACACCTATGAGACTGCTCAGCATGACAAAAAAGGAAAACAGTAAATGCTGGAGAGGGTGTGAAAAAACTGGGACACTAATGCACTGTTGGCGGAATTGTGAACTGATTCAAACATTCTGGAGAGCAATTAGAAACTACACCCAAAGGTCTATAAAATTATACATCCTCTTTGACCCATTAATGTCATACTTTTGTACTACTCATCCAACACTCAGCTCATACTGCCTGCTCTTTAACTTTTTTCCCAACTAGCTTATAAATTTTTGGAAGGCTAGATCTGATACTACTACCACAGAACCCAGTACAGAGCCTTATACATAGTAGGTACTCAAGAAGTATCATCTGATTAGAGAGGACAATTTCTTCTTCAGCTGTCAGTAATACCAAGCACTCCCTTCTGTTCACAAGGGGCCCAGATTTCAGATGTTTGTTGAGAAGCCCAGAGAGAACCCCAGGGCAAGAGAGCCCACAGTTGCCAGCTTAGAATGATTTCTGACATTTTTTTCTGAAGTTACTATCTTTTTTTTTTTTAATTTTATTATAGTTTGCATCATTCATTTCCACAAGATTTTGAGTTACATATTTTCTCCCCCTCTTTGCCCCACCCACGGCCCCAAAACAGCC
>JAQQSV010018571.1:0-11373 GCA_028646515.1 Pseudochirops corinnae | reverse complement strand
ATCAAAACAAATGAAAAAATAGAAGGCAATGTGAAATATCTCATTGGAAAAACCACTGACCAGGAAAATAGATCCAGGAGAGACAATTTAAAAATTATTGGACTGCCTGAAAGCCATGATCAAAAAAAGAACCTAGAAATCATCCTTCAAGAAATCCCCAAGGAAAATTGCCCTGATATTTTAGAACCAGAGGGCAAAATAGAAATTGAAAGAATTCACCAATCACCTCTTGAAAAAGATTCCAAAAAGAAAACTCCTAGGAATATTATAGCCAGATTCCAGAGTTCCCAGATCAAGGAGAAAATGTTACAAACAGCCAAGATGAAACAATTTGAATATTGTGGAAACACAATAAGAATAACACAAGATCTAGCAACTTCTACATAAAGGGATGAAAGGGCTTGAAATATGATATTCTGGAGGTCAAAGGAGCTAGGATTAAAACCAAGAATCACCTATCCAGTGGAATTGAGTATAATGTTTCAGGAGAAAATATGGTCATTCAATGAAATAGAGGACTTTGAAGCATTCTTGATGGAAAAAACCAGAGTTGGATAGAAAGATTGACATTCAAATACAAGAAGCAAGAGAAACATGAGGAGGTATACAGGAAAAAAGAAATCATAAGGAACTTATCAAAGTTGAAATATTTATACTTCTACCTGGAAAATCAATACTTGTAAATCATGAAACTTTTCTCAGTATGAGGACAGGTGAAGGGAATATAAATGTAGATATATGTATATATATATATATATATGTATACATACATGTCTATATGAGGGTATATGTGCATATGAATACATATGTGAGTGTGTATATATGTGTACAGGTAGACAGAGGGCACAGGATCAATTGAATAGGAAGGGATCATATTTAAAAAATAAAATTAAGAGGTGAGGGAGGAATATAAGGAGAGGAAATAGGAAAGACAAAATAGGGCAAATTATCTAATATAAAAGAGGCAAGGGAAAACTGTTATAATGGAGGGGAAGAACAGGAAGGCAAAAGAGGATGGGTCAACCTTACTCTTACTGAATTTGGCTTAAGGAGGGAATAAAAACATACTTCGAGTATCTTACCCTATAGGAAAGTAGGGGGGAAGGGGGAATGATGGAAGGGAGGGCAGATTGGGGGAGGAAGGTAGTTAGAAGCATACACTTTTAAAGAGGGACAAAGTAGAAAATAGAACAAGTGATCGGTAAGATAGGATGGAGGGAAATATAGTCAATCTTCCACAGTATATACACTATGGAAATGTTTTGCTTAACTACACATGTACAACCTATATAGAATTGCTTATCTTCCCAGTAAGGGTGGATGACAAGGGAAGATGGGAAAGAACCTGGAATTCAAAGTTTTAAATAAAATGGTTTTTAAAAATTATTATTATTGTTGTTGTTTTTACATGCAACTGGGAAATAAGATAGACAGGCACTGGGGTATGGAGATTGATCTTGCCCTACCTGAAAGTCTGAGGGAGTGTGGGGGAAGTTACATGAGAGAGCAGATTGGGGGAGAGGGTATTCAGTGGGATCACTGTTTTGGGGTGGTAGGCAGGGGAAAGACGGGGGGAAAATTTGTAACTCAAAATCTTGTGGAAATGAATGTTGCAAACTAAAAATAAACAAAATTTAATTAAAAAAAGAATCCATCCCAAAGTCCCATACATAAGTAAAGTGAGGACCAGGTAGATTGTGGAAATCAGTTTATCAGACTTCCACAGTTTTAGGGAGATTGCCCTAATACTAATATTGTTTTTTTATTATATCAATGTGTACATCCCCTGGAAACTCTGAGAGAAATCCTTAACTCATCAGACTAGGGACTTCATCCTACCATCATTTAGAAAAGCAATGTAGGTTGAGAAGTCTTGAGTTAGAGGGTAAGGTCAAAGGCCCTCTCCATTCTAAATATGAAGGGTAAAGTGAAAATACTGTGTATTATGATAGGTAACAGATTGAGTATACAGGTGAACAGTTGCAAAAGGGGAGGGAAAAGAATTTAAAAATTCTTTATTTATTTAATCATTATCCCCTATTTAGGTTCTGGTGACCTTTCTCATGTGATATGGAAAGTACTTCAATCTTGCCTAGTATATGGATGCTCATACTATGAACCCTTTCAAAAAAAACAACTCTACAATCCCTTTGTGGACATCAACCAAGACTGGTTGAGACCACTTGACCTCCAGGTGATACCTCCAAAAAATGCAAGATAGTCAAAGTGCATTATACTTTCACTACATATACAAAGATTACCTGAGACCTCAAAGAGATCTTAGTATACTGCAAGGGTCATCAAAAGGCTCCCTCCACTACCACCCAAATATATGCTTTGTAACAAGCCTGTCAACTGGTTTAATGCTCAGTGCAGGTGCTCAATTTTTTGTGTGTGTCAATAAGTTGTAAAATATGAAGTCTAGGAAGGATGTTAGAGTTCACAATCTCTTCCATTTTCAGATAAGGAAAACGACATTCAGACAACGGAAAAGATTCCAGAGCACAAGCTTTGTTGGGGCAAAGCTAGATTAAAGTCAGTTCTCTTGGGCCTCAACCTAGTGGTCTTGAAACAACAAAATGGTAGCCTCCCCATTATAGGGAACCAGATAGTGAATGGTATCCAGATGTATCATTTTACTGAAACTTGGTCAATGGCCCTTTTATGTATTTCTTGCCACTGGACCTAGATGATTGGAGAGGAGAAAGGGAGGTTGGTGATTTTGCACAGCCCTTCCTCACTTAAATCTAATACACTTGTATGTCATGGCATATCTGACTGATGTCATGGTCCTCTTTGAGAATAAAGGACAAACAACAATATCCTAAAGCACATTGCAAGGGCTCTGCTCCTTTGTTGGAAGTCAATAACCTATTTTTAAAGGGTAAAGGGTATTTTCGGGGCAGGGGTGCAATGGCTTCATTTTTCGAGAAAAGTGCTCATGCGCTGCTATCACCACAGACATAATATGTGATCATGGCCAGGATTACCCAGCTTCCACATGGATTTTCACAAATATAATTTTTGAGAGAGCAAAACAAGTACCAATCCTGTTCTTCATAACCTTTTGTTTGCTAAACTGATCAGTAGATTGATGACCATATTTTCAAATGGGATAATAGATTTGCCTGGTTCAATGTTACAGAGCAGGAGAATAGGTAAACCAGTGACTGTGGCCCTAATATTTATGCTCAGTCACTAATAAGTAACACTGTCTTCCATGTTACCACTTCCATAAAATGAGAAGATGATAAAGAAAAAGAGGAAATAACAAGAGAGTCAAGAATAAAGTTAATACTTTTAAAGAAATTGGGAATCATTTACCTTCTCTCTAGATTAAGTTCTGGAACTCATTTTCCCTCAAAACTCACTCAACAGACTGAAGGGCATCCACTGTGACTGTTTAAGAAAAAGTTAACAGTCTCTGCTAGATTGCAATTAGTCCCTCAAGCTGCCAACTATTGTGAACAGTGGTACCTCCAAAGAAAAGGGAGTTAAGTCTAGTGAGTGATACAACCAACAGCTGTCTAGCCAAGGGAGTGGAATCACAAGTGTGGGCTTCAGTCTTAGTCTCATCCTATCACCAGAGCCAGAAGGATGACATCTGTGGGAGAATATGTATCATCACGCTACTCTTGTCACAGCTGGATCATAGCAGCAACAGCACTGAAACAAAATATGTCTATCTAGAAACATGGAATGTGGAACAAGTCCCAAAGTTAATAACACTTTAGTTAGGAACAAGATGTGGTCTCACTGTTTCAGTAAGTCAGCAAATGTTTATTGGACATTCATGATATGCAATGAACTACAAGGAGAAAACTAGATTCTACCCTCAAGTAGTTGAGAGTCTAAAGGAGAAGACATGACAGAAAATATAAATCTTAAATTACATGTGAATACATACAAGATATAACTTTAAAAACATTTCCCTCCCCCCCATAGGTACCATAGATAACAGTAACATACTCTGGGATTTATGAAGGGAACAAAATAAAAGGGGTGAGGTCTGGGAATGTTGACAGTAGACCCAATGAGTAAATATAGAAATGTTTCTTGGAAGGAACACAGATAGAGAGGAGTTGGAAGGAAATTTTGGATGAAAAATGTGCCCTGATCATTTTGGGGTAGGGGTGAAGAAGGAACTTTGAATGGACCCAAACCAATCTATGGAAGCCAGAAACCACAGAATAGAAGGCACCTCAGAGATAATCTAGTCCAAATGTTTCATTTTACAGATGAGGAAATTGAAGCCCAGAAAAGTTAGTGATATAACCAAGGTAAGAGAGCAACTTAGTGCCAAAGTCAGGACTAAAGCCCATTCATTCTTTAGACTCCTAGTCTATTTTCATTCCACTGTCATCACAATCAGGCACCCATGAATGTCAAACATAATCAGATCGTTTGCAAATCCTTCAGCTATTACCCTCCAGAATGAGGCAGGGATGATCCATGAATAAGCAACTGCTGATTCAATCACTTCAGCAAATGCAAACTTTCCCAACTCAACAAGGGTTTCACTTCTCTAGGACTTTGCATTCCAAAATGCCCACAGGAGGAAGTGAGAGTGAACAGCTGGTAATCATTCGTCTCTTTGAAGATGTACAATTTATACAAATACATACATATACATATACACAAATACAATATTGGGGGTATGTATGTGTTTTTGCGGATAGAAAGATATATACATATACATATTTAAATAGTTCAGAATAAAGAAGAAAAACTTGTACATATAAGATTGTTTGACAAGTGTGTCCAAAGGAATATTTCCCAGAGGGAAGATAAAATTGGCCAGGTTTTCTCTGCTAATAGAGAATACACTTCTTGTTTTATGTTGCTCAAGGACATACTTTGGGATTCTGTTTGAAATTTTTGTTGTTCTTAGCTCTCCTTTTTCACTCCAGCTTTTCCTTTTAAAAATGGAATTTAAGTCACTTGTCTCAAAGCACAGATAATTTACAGAAAGGTTAATTAATTTGAATACTGGTAGAAAATAATTTGATCGTGGAAACATTCTGTTTCACTTCAGTAAGATAGGGATAATGAGAACTGTATGCTTTAGAAGCAGGAGGCAGGAGGAAGCATTAAATGAATTCTCAAACTCATGATCATGGAACACTCTGAAAATAATACTAATGTAAATAGCATTATTTTATTTTAATTCCTCTAATGTCACCTTTTCAGAAAGGTGTGAACTGAGGTAGGCAAATACACTAGAATAATCTTTTGCTGAGATCAGTGGCCTAGGTTAAACTCTGAACTCTCAAAGTAAACTTTCGGAAAAGGGACTATTCTCCTTCCCCACGCACAAAAACGATTTTCCACGTGTGAAGCCATGCCTAGCACTGGCAAAGCGATCCTCTGGCAAAAGAGCAAATGTCTAGAAGCTCCACTCTGAACAGAACACGAGATTTTGTGTTCCCTAAACAAAGCAGAGAAATTAGAACACACACCGAGACTTGCTACCTTTCTCTCCCCACTCCATTTCAAAATAAACCGCTACTATTCAACACAAGCTCCCCTCTAAACCATGATGTGATATTATAAAATAAAGTCCCATGTGTTGGGGAGAGCAAAATGTCCTCATGTATTTATTTATTAAAGACATTAAAATATCCCTTTGCCCAATGTATTGCCCTGGATGGTTGTTTTCCTCATCTGCTTATCCAGATTTTGCTTATATTATGACCATTAATACATGGTAGACTGAAAAGCAATCAACTGATATCAATTCATAGAATCACAGAATTTTAGAGTTGGAAGGGACCTTGATGGCTATCTAGTCCAATACATGCCTGAAAGGCATCCCTACTATAATATACAACATGACACATCATCCTGTCTTTTCTAAATGCCAATGAGGGGGAAATTCCACACTTCTTAAGGTAACCTATTTCACTTTCAGGCAGCTCTAATTTAGGAAGATCTTGCGGACATCAAATATGAACTTTTTTTAATTTAAAAGGGTCTTTTACGTGAAACCAAGGCCCTTCATCATGCTAGAGGCCCTTCTCCAAACATATTCTAGTTTATCAATGTCCATTTTAAAGATTTTACCCAGAAATGAACAATAATACTCCAGTCATGGTCTGATCAGAGTAGCGTACACAGATGAGATCAGCACCCTTTTAATGAAAACAATATATGGCAATTTTATGTTCCCATTAGCTTTTTTGCTATTGTGTCATAATGCTGATCCAATCCCAGCTTTCAGTATACCAGAATTACCTGATTTTAAAGGTAATTTTTTGTCTCTCTATTTCTCTTATGTATTATACTTGAAAAGTTCTGATTTACTGAAGCCAAGTGTGAGACATTTAACTTTATTCAATTTAAATGATTGAATTATTTCTATTGAATTTGCTATTTCATATTCAACCCAATGTTTTAACCCATCAAGAATTCTTTGTATCACAGGCACTGTGATTGGGAGATCCATCCTGCCCTACCAAAAAGTCAGAGGGGTGAGGGGGGAAGACATAGGAGAGAATAGATTGGGGGAGGGGGGATACACTGGAATGGCTGTTTTGGGGCAGTGGGTAGGGGAAAGATGGGGAGAAAATTTGTAACTCAAAATTTCGTGGAAATGAATGATGTAAACTAAACTAAAATAAAAAAAAATTTAAAAAAAATTCTTTGTATCCAGACTCTCAAATACAATGTGTCAGCTAACCTTCCCAGCTCAAATCAGATAAACATGTCATCTGTGCCCTCATCCAAATTGCCAATAAAAACATTAATTAGCACAAGCACAGATCTCTGGGGTAGTCCCTTAGAGATTTCCCAACACTTGACATTGATCCATTAACAATTACTCTTTCAATATACCTTATGGACTGAGCTAGGTCATCATGACAGCTCTTTGGAGGAACTGAGAAAGTTCCTCCATATTTAACAACTGAAGAAAGTAAGCCCTAAGTCATATGGCTAGTAAAGGATGGAACTGGGACTAAAAATGAAATTTCCCAAATCTAATGCAATGCATTTCCATGGTGTCATGCTCGATCGAGGTGCTAACACAGATTCAAAGAAGTGTCCCAGTCTCATCCTTCAAGAAGCTCATATCATCACAGAATCTCCAAGTTGGAAGTGACCTCAAGAGATTACCTATTACACAGCTCATGACCGAAGAAGTTACAACACACTGCAAACTGGTCATCTAATTTTTCTCCTACGGCCTCTAATGAAGAGGAACACACTAATACCTCAAGCAAACATTTCCATTTCAGACAACCTCTGTTGATTAGGAAATTTATATTTACCTGAAGCCTTAATTGGCCCCAGATTGATCATACATATTTGTAGTCAGTTGTTAAGGACATAGGGAGGTGAACTGAGGGCTCAGAGGGAGATGGTCTTTGACTAATGTTGACCAGAATGTGTTGTTCAGTTTATATAGTTCTAGTATAATATTTCATTTTTGAAAATATTTAAATGTTTTTGCTTAGAAGTCTATTTGCAAGTTGGCTCATTGGTTAAGTACCATGCTAATAAGTCTGAGGCCATCTGTCCCATGGCTACAGATGGCACCCATGAGGCCAGCCAGATATCTCATAAATGAATGTTCCTGTTTTAAGAAACCCAGGCAAAAATGTGTGGATGGATCAAAGCAAATCTATCATAACTCTTGGAAAACCCAACACAAAGCACATGCTTGACTTACGAAGGGGGTCAAAATATAGTGGGCCAATATATAGTGAGCATGTGAAAGACTTAGGGGTTTTTAAGAAACTAAAGACCCAATGAGTCAACAATAGGATGTGGTAGAAAGAAAGAAACAAAGAAAGGAAATCCCTTGTGTGATGTTAGGTTTTGTGAAAAGAATATGCCCAGAACCTTCTACTATATTCCATTTCCAAAATCTCCTTCTAACATCAAGGTAATCCTGGTTTCTTGGATGGTTGTACAGTCTAGTGCCAACTCTTGTATGTTTGAAATGCTTTGAGGAGAAACTCAGAAACATGGAATACAGGCCCATACTATGTCTGTCTTCTTAACATTAAGCTAGCGGAGTGAAAAAAATATTCATCACCACAAGCCAGGATACTAGGGGATGAATTTTTCTGTCTGAGAAACACTTAAGTGAGTTGTGATTGTTTTCCAGGGTGGAAAAAATACCAAAGCATAAAATCAGAAAGCAAAGTAGTGTCCAGAACAAGAAGCATAATATTCCCACTTGACTTTGCACTGATCAAGCTATGTATGTCTGGATGGCCTTATTCTGGCCTAGGTGTCATATTCTAAAAGGGCCATTGACACCTATCACAATGATATCAATGTTTGGGACAACAAACTATTCCTAAAAGGAACAACTGAGTTTTCAGTGGGATATTTGTCAGGGTGCCTAAGAATGAAAGAAAAGTAAGAAAGAATACACTCATATAATTAAAACATAGAAAAGACACTTGAATTTTTACCTGGTGAATTTTCTGTTTCATGGGTAATATATTCTCAATTACACCTGAGAAAACTGAGGCAAAGAGAAGTAACATCTTGCCCAATGTCACATACTGTATATGCACTTTTTACTAACCCTCCACTTCCCAATTGTTTTCCTCTAGGGCAGCAGTTCTAAAACTCTGATCGAGTGTGGATGGATACTAAGATGATGATGCCTGTAGACCCTTCCAAGATGTCCATTTTCATAATAGTACAAAAAAATTTTTTCAAATCCTAGTTCTGATATTTATTTTTAATTGTTTATTTTTAGTTTTCAACATTCATTTCCTCAAGATTTTGAGTTACCAGTTTTCTCCCCATCTTTCCCCTACCTCCTACCCACAAATAGTGAGCCTATTGGATAACCCTTCTCCCAGTCTGCTCTCTCTTTTATCCTCCCCCATCCCCTCCCTAAGTTTCTAGTAGGCAAAGATGGATTTCTATATCACAGTGCCTGTATACGTGCATATCTTATTTCCCAGCTGCATGTAATAAAACATTTCCTTAACATTTGTTTTTAAAACTTTGATTTCCAGATTCTTTCCTTCATCCCTCCTCACCCACCCCCACTGGGAAGATAAGCAGATAAGCAATTTAATACAGATTGTACATGTGTAGTTATGTACGATGTTCCCATAGTAGATATATTATGAAAGACTAACTATATTTCCCTCCATCCTATCCCACTCCCCACTTATTCTATTTTCTACTTTGACCCTGTCCTTTTTCAAAAGTGTGTGCTTCTAACTACCCTCTCCCCCAAACTGCCCTCCCTTTTATCCTGCCCCTTCTTATCCCCTTCCCCCCTAATTTCCTGTAGGGTAAGATATGCAATTGAGTGTGCATGTTATTCCCTCCTTAAGCCAAATTCAATGAGAGGTTGACCCATTCCCTTTCACCTTCCTGCTCTTCCCCTCCACTGCAACAGTTTTCTCTTGCCTCTTTTATATGAGATAATTTACCCTATTCTATCTCTCCCTATCTCTTTCTCTTCATTATATTCCTCTCTCACCTTTTAATTTTATATTTTAGATATCATACCTTCCTATTTAACTGATCCTGTGCCCTCTGTCCATGTATACATACAAATATATGTGTATACACACACACACATATATATACACACACTCACATATGTATTTATACACACATACACCCTCCAATATAAACATATATGAATGTATACACACACACATATTCCATTCAACCATCCTCATACTGAGAAAAGTCTCATGAGTTACAATTATTGTGTCTCCGTGTAGGAATATAAATAGGTCAACTTTAATAAGTTCCTTATGATTTCTTTTCCTGTTTACCTTCTCATGCTTCTCTTCTTCTTGTATTTGAAAGTTAAATTTTCTGTTCAGGTTTGGTTTTTTTTTATCAAGAATGCTTGAAAGTGGGGGGCAGAGTCAAGATGGTGGCACAGAAGCAGGAAAACTCTGTGGCTTCCCCCATAACCACCTCAAATACATATAAAATATTACTCTAAACAAATTTTGGAGCTACAGAACCCACAAAGTGAGAGAGAGAAACAAATCTCCCACTGACGGCAGCCTGGCAGGTGGACTGGAAGGGTCCATTGCAGTGCGCTGGGAGCCAAGGCCAGCCACACGTGAGCCCATGGTTTTAGCTCCAGGGTGGCCCAGACGAGCCACAACTGGAGCATTTGGGAGAGTGGATCACTAGCAGCTATGGCGGTTTCCAGAATTATCAACCCATAAATTCCAAAGACAAAGTATAAGGCCAGTGGAACTCTGCTAAATCTGGTGGGGGGGGGGGCGGGGAACAGAGTGCGGTCTGGCCTCTGCCCCCAGAGCAAGAAGCAGCAGAGGTATGGTGGTCCTGCACCTACCTCCACATGGCTGCTTAGGAGCTGCCAGGCTGCAGATTGTAGGAGGGCCAAGTGACCATTTGGAGGCTAAGCACTCTTGCCTTAACCTGCCTGGATCTGGATCATGGTCTTGGGTGGTAGTCCTGATGTGTGTAACCAGTAGCCAAAGCTGGTGGGGGCTTTAGAGACGGCACCCTCCTAATGGCCCTGGAAACTGCAAAAACCCTAGCAATTTGGGACAAAGCTCTCACCTCTGGAAGCAGAGTTCTATTGTGGCAAAGAGGTCAAAAGTCAAGTAATTGACTGGCAACATGAACAAGCAAAGGAAGCAAAGCAAGCACAGCTATCCAACTATAGATTCCTTTTTGGGGGACAAAAAGAATCAAAGCATTGAATGGGAGGAAGACACCACAGTCAGAACTCCTTCACCAAAAGCTTCCAAGAAAACTATAAACTGTTTACAGGCGATGGAGGAGTTCAAGAAGGATTTTGAAAATCAAATAAGAGAAGTGGAGAAAAAATTGGGAAGAGAAATGAGAATGATGCAAGAAAATCAAGAAAAGAGAGTCAACAACCTGAATGAAGAAAAAGCACCTTAAAAAATAGACTAAATCATCGCAGCTCTCACATAGCCACCCCCAAATACCCATGGAATAGGACTCTGGACCAACCTAGAACTTCAAAAATGTACACAGATACTTCCCACTAAAGTCAGCTCGGCTAGGAGGAACTATCAGCACTGCGAACCGTAACCAGCCTGGCCTGAAGCTCCGGCTGTGCCCCGGGGGCGGACGGGCGGGAGGTGCAGAGAAAGCTCTCAATAGCTCTCAGGTGAGCAGAGGATTAGCACCAGCTGCGAGGAGTGGGGATTAGGACCAGCTGCGCGAGTGGGGATTGTGAAGGAGGGAGATAAGCGTCCGGCCAAAAGGTCTCCAAGAGAGGAAAAGCGAAAGGCGGAGGTTTTGCACCCGCCTCCGCATTGTAGCTTCCCGCCCTCGGCCTGCAAAAAGCAGGGGGATTGAGCGATTGTTTTCAGACCAGTGCTCTCGCGTTGAGCGGCCTGGATCCGGATCGTCGCCTTGGGCCTCGGTCCT
>JAQQSV010018570.1:0-11374 GCA_028646515.1 Pseudochirops corinnae | reverse complement strand
AAATTATCTTGCCAAAAAGAGGCAAGAGAAAACTGTTACAGTGGAGGGGAAGAACAGAGAATGGGTCCACCTTATTGTCATTGAATTTGGCTTAAGGAGGGAATAACATACGCACTAAATTGGGTATCTTACCCTACAGGAAAGTAGCGGGGAAGGAAATAAGATGGAGGATGATGGAAGGGAGGGAAGATTAGGGGAGAGAATAGTTAGAAGCACACATTTTTCAAAAGGGGCAAGGTCAAAGTAGAATATAGTATAAGTGGGGGATGGGATAGGATGGAGGGAACTATAGTCAGTCTTTCACAGTATATCTACTATGGAAATGTTTTGTGTAACTACACTTGTACAAACTATATTGAATTGCTTATCTTCCCGGTAGGGGTGGGTGATGAGGGAAGATGGGAAAAAATTTGAAATCAAAGTTATAAAATCAGATGTTAAAATTGTTTTTAACTTGTAATGGAGGAAATATAAAATATTAAATTAAAAAGAGAGGAAGGTTTCAACATTCATTTTCCATTGTATAGACATGACCAAAATCTTCTATAGAGGGAAAACTATCTTTGTGATTAACAAAGGTCTGAGAAATGAAATGTATCTTTTGTGTTTTTTACTAATGTTAATTTGTAATTTCCTCATATTTATTTTTAAGAACATCCTTTCCTTTCTCTCAGTGCCATTTTTGAGAGTACAGTTTTTAAACTGGAACCATATCAAATAATATCAACCATGCATTTATGAATTATTTATAAAATTTGAAGTTACATAAAATCTATAAGTATTGTGGAAGAAATTTAACCCTAATGTTATATCATTTAAAAATAATTTTTAATGTTAATGGAAAGCATAAATTTTACTCAAGGCAGTGATTCCCTGTGAGTTAAAGGGGGAAGCCATTATTTTGTTCCGCTGGCACCAAAGATAATTTACTAATAAATGAACACTGCGAGTGACTATTATGTACTCACAACACTGTGGAGGGATGTAAAGAGTATAAGATATAGTTCTTGACCTCAAGACACATACAATCTAGATGGGGGGAGAAGAAAAACACACAACTAGGTACTAAATAATACTAAATAATTAAGCACCAAATGAGTAATATACACAATAAGTGCTCTGTGTGCAGAGAACAAATATTACTGAGGGTTAGCTTTGCTTATCCTTGTGATCATCTTGTCTTAAAGGTGGTCTTTCTTTATTTCTGTTGGTAGCATGGTTGAAAAATCCTTTATATCATTAATTTATCTATGAAATCAAATGAGATAATATTTGTAAAAAGCTCTTAGCACAGTATCTGACAAATACTGGTTCTATATAAATACTTATTCTCCTTTCCTGTCTCCTTCTTTTTCATTCCTTTCCTTGCGGCATGGCACATTGTAAATACTCTAGAAATGTGATAAGTTGATAATAAGAAAAAGTAGGTATTAAAATCAACTCCCATGAAAGAATAATTTCTTACTTTGAATTAGACTGAATGATTAGATTTTGAAAATTATTGTGTATTTTTTTTTCTTCTCTAAGGTCGAATTTGATGAGCAATGTCACAGATTTTTCCAACATATAAAATGATTAAAAAAGACAGGATCAGTTCAATGAACTATGCTAGAGGGTGCTAACCTCATCCTGAACATGACCAGTTTGGAGGGGTCTTTATTCCCACCAGTATGTTAGAAGTAAACAGCTTCTCATTCCATCAATTCATTATTCACAGTCATTACTCATAAATATGGAATTGTGCTAATATGTGACATGTCAGTTTTCAGAAAATGTCAAAATTGGGTAATTGTCACTGGGACTGCTTATTAAAATCACTCCATTTACTTCTCATATGCTCTCTGGATATCTGAGATGATGTAGCCACGTAAATTAACATCTATGCTTCCAGTTTCTTCCATGAAAACAAATGTATTACCATTGATTCAAATAGTACACCTAGAGCCATAACAGTTCAGTTCCCTAGTGGAGATGGTGGAAAGATAATGACACATTCAGGAGCTATTCTGGGGACTTTTTATATTTGTTTTATCTCTATAGAGACATTCTTGTACTTTTCTACTTGTATGTTTCATCACACACTGCATCGAAGATACAGATCATTTTTCTTGCCCATTGCTAGTAGTTAGAGTTTTATTTTAGGTACTCTTTCAGGTGATGTTAATGAGGTACTTTGACTCACTAGTTTGACAAATGACTAACAATGGAAGTGGTACTTTCCTGTGGAAAGTTTTATTTCTTGGTGGGAAAATGGGAAATGTAAAGTTTAGCTCTCTTTTTTTTAAGGGTTAGCTAGGTGGCCCAATGGGTAGAACACCATATCTAAAGTCAAGCAGTTGTTATTGTTATTGTTTAGTTGAGTCCAACTCTTCATGATGCCATGTGAGCTTTTCTTGGCAAAGACACTGGAATGGCTTGCCATTTCCTTCTCCAGCTCATTTTACAATGAGGAAACTGAGGTCTAAAGGGATAGGTGACTTGCCCAGAGTCACACAGCTAGTAAATGCCTGAGACTGGATTTCAATTCTCTGAAGATGAATCTTCCTGACTTCAGGCCCAGCACTCTATTCACTGCACCACATACAACATCAAGAAGACTTGAATTGAAATCCAGCCTCAGATACTTACTAGATATAAAAAAACCTAGGGGAAATCACTTAAATACTGTTTACTTCAGTTTTCTCATCTGTAAAATGGGGATAATAATAGATCTATATACCAGGGTTTTTTGGAGGATCTGTAGCACCAATGCAATATTCACAATGCCAATGGTCACTATAAAGATGCCTGCATGTTGCTCAATCACAAAATATAACAGACTCTTCATACATAAAAAAGAAGCAAAACATTTATTCAGACACCAGAAAACTGAATCCCCAAACTAGTAAGCTGATTCCATCATAGTAGCAAAGAAGTTAAAAAGCCATAACAGTACAGAGAGCCACAACATCCTTTAGCTTTCCCACAAACCAACATTTGCTCACAAGTCTAACTGTCTCTCTGGGATGTGTCCTGTCCTCCCTCTAGACTCTAGCTGCTCTGACTTCCAGCTTCCTGTGAGCTCTGCTCTACTCTTCTGCAAACTCCTCCTACCACAGGCTCCATGTGATTTCATTTAGCCTATTGGGGGCAGGGTATATCTTCAAAGCTGGGAAGGTCTTAAAATTCCCTTAGGTTTATTAAGGGGCAGGGAAGATCTTCAAATCCACATTACCATTATGGGATCAAATGAGATGATATTATTAAAGTGCTTAGCACCATGTCTGGTCCATAGTTGTTATTATTTTTGCTATTGTTGTTGTTTTTGTTATTTTAATCCTTGATAAAGCCTGTTTGAACCAGGATTTTTCATCCACAGGGAAAAAAGAGGGATAACCAGAGTGACTAGTCATAAATATATTCCTTGACTCCAAAGGAATCCTTCCAATCTCGTGTTTAGCCTTATCTGGCCTATTCCTGACTAGTGCATTCAAAGCAGGGCTGTGCTGGAGTCAGCTTGAAATGTCTCAAGAAATCCAATTGCTAAATTTTCGGTGTGATCCTTTTACACCTTGGAAAGTGGCAAACTTATAAATCAGAGCTTGATTTATTATTTTCTTGTTTGTCTAGTCTTAAGAAAGTGATGGAGCAAATGTTAGTAATCTAGATTAAACTTCAAAGTGTGTTTTGTATACAATTTTTTTTGTTAAATATTTATAAGTAAAAATGTGAATTTTTGTCACTGTTCTTTGATTTCCCAGACCTCAGTAAGACAGTCCCTGAAGTCTCCTAAGGTCACTAACATAGTCCTACTATGATAGTTTCCTGTGCTTTAGTTTTATCATGTTGGTTCTCTCAAATGGTTATAAATCTGATTTCTGTTGAAACTCCAGGAGCAGGTAGGTGTGAATGGAGGATTCTTTCATCTGTACTCTGGCAAATATGCATCTTACACCCTCCTGAAGTGTGAGAAAACAAATGAAAACTCTATTCAGAATTTGTCTTGTTCTATTAAACATTCAGTCCCATAATTCGAAGAATCTGTTCTGTTAGTGTTCGAGTTAGATTTTGGCAGCACAAACTAAATGCAAGCCCTTCTATGTCAACTAAAAGCCATTGTTAGCAAAATTACGTGTGTGTGTGTGTGTGTGTGTGTGTGTGTGTGTGTGTGTGTGTGTGCTCATTGAGTCTAGATGCACTCCATTTTTGGAGGAGGGCTTGGTCAGGAAGAGGAATATTTCCTTGATGACTGGAGAAAGTTGATAAGGTGTTTTCTGGAAGTGATTTCCAAAACTGTGAAAGAGCCAGAGGTTTTGAGAATGAGTTCAAGCAAAATGTCAGACTTTTTAATAAAGCTGTTTTGCTCACCATCTGTAGACTTTAAAGAAGAGAGAATAAAGAGATTAAAAATAACTTTTGTTGTGTTGAGTTGCTTTGGTCATGTCTGACTCTCTGTGACCCCAATTGGGGTTTTCTTGCCAAAGATACTGGAATAGTTTGAGATTTCTTTCTCTAGCTCACATTACAGATAAGGAATTGAGGGAAACAAGAATAATCAACTTGCTCAGTCACACAGCTAGTAAGTGTTTGAGGCTAGATTTGAACTCCAGTCCTCCTAGCTATAGAATTAGTTCTTTATCCATTACACTACCTAGTTGCCTAAGAATATCTAAGAGGGGCAGCTAGGTGGTGCAGTGAATAGAGCACCAGCCTTGGAATCAGGAGGACCTGAGTTCAAATACAAATTCAGACACCTTACACACCTACTAGCTGGGTGACCTTGGGAAAGTCACTTAATCCCAATTGCTTGCCTTCCCCCCTCAAAAAAAGAGAATAGCTTAGAGCTGATAAAGAAAGAAACTCATAGCTATTAACAATTATTCATTGTATATGTTTCAGTAGTTTAATTTGGCCTCCATTAAAGATTTAATCCACCCATGCAACCAGTATTAGAAGTAAAACCGAAAGCTGGGAAACAATTTTGACAGCAAGTGTCTCTGATAAAGGCCTTATTTCTCATATATATAGAAATTGATCAAATTTATAAAAATGCAAGTCATTCCCCAATAGATAAATGACCAAACTCTATGAACATTTTAGATGAAAATATCAAAGTTATCTATAGTCATCTGAAAAAAAATGCTCTAAATCACTATGGATTATAGAAATACAAATTAAAGTAACTCTGAGATACCATCTCACACCTATCAGATTGGCTAATATAACAGAAAAGAAAAATAATAAATGTTGGAGGTGATGGGGAAAAATTAGGACACTAATGTGCTGTTGGTGGAATTGTGAACTGATTCAACCATTTTGGAGAGCAATTTGGAACTATGCCCAAAAAGTTATAAAAATATGCATATCCTTTGACCCAGCAATAGCATTATTAGGTCTCTTTCCTAAAGAGATAAGAAAAGAAGGGAGGAAGGACCTACATGTGCAAAAATATTTATAGCAGCTCTTTTTGTGGCACAAAAGTATTGGAACTTAAGGGGATGCCCATCAATTGGGGAATGACCGAACAAATTATGGTATATGATTATAATGGAATATTACTGAGAAATGATGAGCAGGAAGATTTAATATAAACCTCTAAAGACTTATATGAACTGATAACCGAACCTGGAGCACAGTGTATTCAGTATCAGCAATATTGTGTGATGATCACTTGTGAATGACTTAGCTCTTCTCAGCAATATAATGATCCGCGGCAATTACAAAGGACTCCAGATGAAAAATAAATCCATCACCAGAAAAAGAATTGATAAAGTCTGACTGCAGATCAAAGCTCACTATTTTTCAATTTCTGTATTTTTTTCCCTTTGAGTTTGTGTCTTCTTTCACAATATGACCAATATGGTAAGATATTTTGCATGATTGAACATCTATAACCTACAGAAATTGTTTACTGTTGTAGGGAAGGTAGAGATGAGGGAGGGAGAGAGAAAATATGGAACTCATGTGGAATTTAAGAATGAATGCTAAAAATGCTCTTGCATAACTTGAAAAAATAAAATATTATAAAAATATTTAATCCAACACCACATGACACATAGGCTGCTAGGTGGATACTGTGGATACTGGAGTAAGAAAGACCTAAGTTCAAATCTAGTCTCAGTTCCATACTAGCTGAGTGAGCCTGGAAAAGTCATTTAAATTTTCCCCTCAGTTTCCCCATTTGTGAAATGGAGATAATTGCACCTACCTCACAGGGTTGCTGTAGCAATGTAGGAGAATCAAATTGTAAAGTGCTTTATAAACCCTAAAATGTTGTATTTACTGTTATTATTATTTACTACCAATTCAGAAGGAATAAACTCTGGCAGACTGTAACAATCAGGACAGATTTGAATATGGGTTTGGAAACAAATTGTCAGTCTATCACCCAAAGACAATTTTAGCTTAGTTTGGAGAGTCTCATTATCAGAAGGGGAACGGTAGCAAGAGGGAGCGTTAGGCAGATTACAGCTGTTGGTATAGCCTATCTATTACTTGTTGAAGGGGTCATAATCTGTGTTGGTAGTGAGATTATACAGTTGATAAAATGATGCATATGTTAATGCTCATTAAAAGTACATCAAACTTAAAGTTATGGTGCTATTTAAGTGTTAGCCATTTAAAAAAATTCTATCAACCTCTATGTCTATGATTTTTCTGGGGAAGATCAATGACTTCATTAGTATAGGGAGCTCCAAATTCCTTTTGCCAATACAGTGATGTATATTCTTACAGAATTGTGTGGGAACATTCAGAAGATAAGCGACTTGGCCAGGGTCTCACAGGTAATATGTCAGAGGTGATACTTGCATACAGGTCTTCCTGATTCTGAGGCCACCTCTATCCACTTATACATACATAGACATACATATTATTTGTGGATAGAGTTCTGGGCTTGGAGTCAGGAAGACATGAGTTCTAATCTTTCTCAGAAATTCATTAGCCAAGTGACTGTGGTCAAGTCACAACCCTGTTTTCCTCAATTTACTCATCTGTAAAATGAGCTAGAGAAGGAAATGGGAAGCCACTCCAGTATCTTTGCCAAGAAAACCCCAAATGGGGTCATGAAGAGTCAGAAACCACTGAACAATGATGAAACAAAAGCAACACCACATGTATTAAATACAACACAGATATCCACCATAAAAACCATAGGCATATGTATATGTACATACACATATAAAATACAGAAGTTGGTTAATTTATATTCCATACAATCTACTTCCTATTTGGACTGTAGACCTAGTGACAATACACTGTGGTAGCAGAGGGAATGTGCTTTTTTAAAATTTTATTTTCAGTGGTATCAGGGATCTTAAACATCTGCTAATTCAATCGTCTCAATTTATAAATCAATATACTGTGGTCCAGAGTAATTAAAAGAGTTGTTAAATGATAGCTAGGGACTGGACAAGGATCGCTTGGGGTCTAGGATAGCAGTGACTTCTTTCACTAAAGGACCTTGGGTGTAATTTTTTGACTGAATCCAAGTTTTCCAGAACAAATTATTTTATTAAGGTAATTTTGTTTTGTGAAGTTCTGTGAAGGCCACATTGGCCTCAAGGCTGCAGTTTTCCTACCCCTGTACTAAACCATAATACCTTTCCACTTGGGTCCCTCTTTCCCACTCTGAACTTGAAGATCTTCCCATTTAATCTGAATCTCTTATTTTGGTGGTGGAATCTAGGGTTGATGCTGTAGAAATGATATGTAATGCATTTTATTTTTATTCTTTATAACATAGCAGCAAACTGAGTGGGAGAGTTTTTAAGGGAGCATGTCAGAACTCATTTGCATGCATCTCAACAATAGTAATGGAATTTTGATGATCCGTAGAACCTACATTCAGGCTACCTATGAAATAATAGTCATAATCCTTTAAAAATGTTTTTTAGTAGAGGGTAGTCTTATTCTACTCTAGTTTGCTTCCTGAGAAGGGAGGTGGGGAAGTGTACTTGGGATTCTTTCATTTCAAAAGAATTTTAAAATAGTTACATTTCAAGAACTTTTCTTTTACCAGACTCAGTTTGGAGTTTCTCTGTAAGTAAACTGATGACCGTTACACTGTGAGCTCCTAGAAAGAAGAGGCTGGTTTTTCCTGCCTTTTTATATTCTCGGTGCTTAGCACAGTGTCTAGAACATCTCTCATGATTAGTCAATATTTCTTGACTTGACTTTGTTGACTTACTCGTAATTCTACGGCATTATTACCCTTTTCTACCTTTCTTAGATAAATGACGATTTTTAGAAATGAATCTAATAGATCCATACTTGAAACAGAGTTTAACTCTATGTACATTTTTTTCCTTCGTATGTAAACAGAATGTGGAAAATAAGCCAATAGCAGAATCTGAGAAATAAGTATGTTTTAGAAGAAAAGGAGAACCATCCATGAGCACAGCAAGCTCTGTTTTCTCAAACGCTTCTCAGCTTTCACAGCAAATTGGCCCACTTAAAACGTGTTGCCTGGGTAAGTAGACATTCCCTATTTACCATGGTCTTGGGAAAAGAAAAATAAATTGTCATCCCACAATTATGTAGCTCTTCCTAGAGACCCTACACATCATTATGCACCCATTTGGACAAATATCTATTCACCCACATGTGAAATATGTGTTCACTTTTCAATTTACGTCAACCTCTTGTCTAGTGCTCAATAAACAACTCAATCACACACTTGAGAAAGGGCCTCCTATGATTCATTGAGCTGAAGTGTGCACACTTTCTCTTGTCTGTGCTGGTCATTCTTTTTGCACAAAACAAGAAAGGAAAAGTGTTCCATTTAGCCTAGATGGCCATGGGCATTCATTTATCTGTTCAAAAAGATTTTATTGAGTATCTATGATGGATAAGGGACTATGTTAGATGCTGGAGATACAAAGGCATATATAAATGGATTCTTTTCTATGAGCTTGCATTCTACTGAGAATATACACCATATATACATACATATGCATATAAATATATATATATATATATTTATTTTCATACACACAGATGCATATATGGTATATATAAGAATATAAATAACCCTAAGGTTTTAACTCACATTTTAAAACTGGAAATCTGACAAAAATCAACAGTAGTCAAGATTGTAGAAAGATAGGGACACTAATGTTATGGTGGGGGCTCTGACCACCCAAAAAACTGTTGGGGTTTCCTGATGTGTTGTGGTAGAACTTTCTCAAAGAATTAAGTCAGACCACCTCTAATCCAGGTATAGGCATTTATTAAGATCGATGCCTCTCATGAAGCAGACTAAGTTCCAAGAGGAACCAGCAACTTCAGAGAAAACAAGATGGCTTTTTAGGGTCAAGATATAATAAAAACCATGAATTTTTAAAAAGGCAGGAGGGGTTTGTTAAGGGATTAGGTAATACAAGAAGAGTCCCATCTATGATTTGGTGGTTTAACATTCTGGTCATGCTGCCCTCCAGTTGGCTAGCTATTGTGTTCCTGTCTCATCAAGATAGATAGTTAGGTATTTGGTCCTGTCTTGGGCTAAATGAATGGTGTGATTGTGATTATGTTTCTGTGAGAATGGGTCTGGGGGCAATGACTAGGTAGAGGCAATGCTGGGATCTCATCATATGGACACACTTGCTGTTTCTGTGGGAACTAAGAGTTCAGGGACACACCTGTTCTAGTGAGAAGTGAGGTATATATGAAGAAGTTAGGACTTTAGCAGGGAGCAAGAGGAAGGTGATAGGTAGGCACAGTGGGCCCGCTGGTCAGTGGAGTCAGGCCTATAATGAAATTATAATACTGGGCTGGGGAGCAGTTCTGTTAGGACTCCATCACTAATACATTGTCATGGAACTGTGAAATTGTGTAATTTTTGGAAGGAATTTGGAATGATTCAAATAAAGTGACATATCTTTTGAACTAGAAATCCCATTACTAGGCTTATATGCCAAGGAAGTTTCCAATAAGAATATGTTCCCATATATACAAACATAAAAAGCTGCATTTTTTTGCAATAGCAAAAATTGGAAACAAAGTAGATGTTCATCAATTGGTGAATAGCTAAATTTATTGTAGTACAATGGTTAAACAAAATGTGGTACATGAATGCAAAGGAATATTATTGTTCCATAAGAAATGATGTGTATGATGAACATGGAGAAGCATGAAACAGTTTCTATGAACTGAAGCAGAATGAAGTCAGCAGAGCCAAGAAAGTCACTAAACACTGCAAAATGCATTCTTTTTAATCATATTAGTTAAAAGTCTATCAATTTTCATAATCTTTTCAAAGAACCAGCTTTTAGTTTTATCATTTCTATGTTTTTTTGTTGCTAATTTATTTCTCCTCTGATTTTTAATATCTTTGTATTTATTTTAAATTGATTTATTTGTTGTATTTCTGATATTTTTAAATGCACATTTAGCTTATTAATGATATCTTTTTCCCCATTTTGTTA
Organism: Pseudochirops corinnae; assembly: GCA_028646515.1. Lineage (NCBI taxonomy): Eukaryota > Metazoa > Chordata > Mammalia > Diprotodontia > Pseudocheiridae > Pseudochirops > Pseudochirops corinnae. The sequence goes on along the minus strand of JAQQSV010018570.1, from coordinate 971 downwards.
AAGTATGTTTGAAGGAATATGTTGCCCCTCCCCTGGTGGACTGCTTTGTCTGCATCCCAGAAATTTTGGCAAGTAATTCCATCATTACTATTTTCTTTCATATAATTATTCACTCTTTCTATGACTCATTCTCTGAGTCATTCATTCTTTAGGATTTAATTACATGTCCATTTGGGCCTATGTTTTTTGTTTGTGATTCTTGAACCAATCATGTTTTTTTATTGTGTTACGGTCTGTAAAAGCTATATTAACTATTTCTGTCATTTTATACTTGTTTGCAATGTCTCTGTTTCCTAGTACATGGTCAGTTTTTGTAAAGGTTCCTATTGCAGACTTATTTAGAAGGTACTATAAATCTTTTAGCTTTAGTTTCTTCAGCAATTTTTTTCCATTTCCCTTTCTCTTATTTTTCTGTTAGACTTATCCAAAACCGAAAGAGAGACATGGAAATCTCCTATCACTATTGTTTTACTGTCTCTTGTCTTCTTGTGGCTCAGTTAATGTTTCCTTTATGAATTTGGATGCTAAGACATTTAGAACATGTAAATTTATTATTAATATTTGTTTGTGGTCTCTGGTTCCTTTCAGCATAATACAGGTCCTTGTTTATTTTTTTTTAAATGTTTTGAATGGTTTTTGCTTTGTCAGATACAAGATTGCAACTCCTTGCTTCTTTAAATACACTTAATAAACAGCAAGTTTTTGCCATCCCATCTATTTTATTTTGTGTGTTTCCTTTTTCAAATGAGCTTCTCATGAGGAATAGATTATGAGGTTTTCTTTTCTTTTTTTTTTTGAAGCTGTATAAACTTTTATGTATTTTAGTTAACATCATTCATTTCCACGAGATTTTGAGTCACAAATTTTCTCCCCATCTTTACCCTACCCACCACCCCAAAACAGCCATCCCACTGTATAACCCCTCCCCCAATCTATTCTCTCCTATGTCCTCCCCCAACGCCCCTCTGACT
>JAQQSV010018569.1:0-11374 GCA_028646515.1 Pseudochirops corinnae | reverse complement strand
TTTCCCTTCCCAATTTTTCTTCCACTTCCCTTATTTGGTTTTGAAAATCCTTCTTCAGCTCATCTCTAGCTTTAAGGCATTCTTCATGTTTTTTGGAGGCCCCTGGTGGGGGTGCTCTGGCTGCGCTCTTCTCCTCCCTGTCTCTCCCATGATCTTTCTTTTCCCCAAAGAAGGAACCTAGGTTTTGGGAGCCGTTCTTACTTTGCTTCTTATGCTTATTCTTACTCATGGTTGTTCAGACCGTGATGTTTTTTTTTTAAATCTCTGTGGGGCTCTGCTTCTAGAGGGGAAAGCTATGTCCCAAATCACTGTTGTCCTCCCGGCTGCCGTAGCTCTCAGGAAGATGCTGGGACTCTTCCTACTTACTTCCGGGTGACTGGATAATGAAGACTCTAAGACCTAGCCCAAGAGGGCGATCTGGATCCAGGCCCCTCAACTCAAGACCACTGGCCTGAGAATAATCGCTCACCCTGCTGTCTACAGGCCGTGGGCGGGAAGCTACAACGTGGAGGTGGGTGCAAAACCTCTGCCTTTCACTTTTCTGCTCTGGCGGCCTTTCTACTGGACTGCTTATCTCCCCCTTTTGCAATCCCCACTCACAGCTGCCGCTAATCCCTTCACCAGAGAGGCTTCTCTGCTCCTCCTGCCCAGCTGCCCCCGGGGCACAGCAGGGCCTTCAGGCCAGGCTGGTTTAGGTTCTCAGTGCTGATATGATTCCTCGTAGCTGAGCTGATTTTAGTGGGAATTATCCTTGTGTGCATTTTGGAGTTCTAGGATTGGTTTAGAATCCTATTTTATGGGTGTTTTGGGATGGCTATGTGAGAGCTGCGATATGTTGCTGCTGCTACACTGCCATCTTGGCTCCGCCCCCCCTACAAAAATATTTATAGTTACTCTTTTTGTGGTGGCAAAGAATTGGAAATCAAAGGGATGCCCATCAATTGCGGAATGGCTAAACAAGTTGTGGTATATGAATGTAATGGCATACTACTGTGTTGTAAGAAATGAGATGCAGACGGACTTCATAATAACCTGGTTAGATTTATATAAACTGATGCTGAGTGAGAAGAGCAGAAGCAGGAGAAATCTGTACACAATCACAGACACAATGCATGTGTGACAACTAACTTCAGCAGACTGGGCTTGTCTCAGCCATGTAAGGTTACAAGACAACTCCAAAGGCTCATGATTCAAAAGAGATATCCACATCTAGAGAAAGAGATGTGGAGTCTGAATGCAGATTGAAACAAACTACTTGCTTTGTTTCTTTTCCTTGTTTTATTTTGTTTCCTCTTCCCCACTGATCATTCCATCAGTTATAATCCTTCTTTACAACCTAACTAAAAATTAGTATAAAGGTATTTGTATATCCTGTATTTGAGTGCATGCTGCCAAGACAGGGTTGGGGTAAGGAAGGATAGGGAAGAAGAGAAAATTTGAAACTCAAGGGACTGTGAAACTGAATGTTGTAAATGAAAAGTAAATAAATCAGTTTGAAAAAATAAAAATAATACAGAATTACACAATAGTACTGTTTAGTGGAAACATTCTCAGTATTCTTCAGGATTCTCAGTCACTACTACACCTACTTCAACTAAAGTCAAACTCCTCTAATGTCATGAACATGAGAAAAATTGTGAAGGAAATGTACATTTGCCACACCAGAAGACAAGACTTCTGTCCTCCCTACACATAGCCTGAGAAATGCTCCATAAAATGTATTCAATTCCCTCTTATGATATTTGCAGTATTCCTCAATACCCTTCTGTATAACATTTATGATAATAGTTTGCAGCTACACCTGAGATTATGAATGATTATCCTATGGCAAAATACTACTCTTTGAATTGGTGTTTTATTCAAGCTTCCCATGTGGCTTTCTTTGAAAGATAAATATATAGAATAAAAAAATATTAATAATTGAATGAATAAATAAATGAAGAAGTATGTAAATAAATGAAAAACCAGTAAGTCCTAAACTTTGAGGACAAAACATGGGGGAGAAAAGCAACTTGTAGAGCTGTGATCTGGAATTCCATTTAGAATCATTTAATCATTTTAAAATCTGAAGACCTTCATTTTCCTGGAATAGCATGCCATTTGAAGGAGCTTGTCTCTTTCAGGTTTAGTGAAATGTATGCTCAAATGAACTGTGAACATCTCCTGATGTCTTCAGGATGCTTCTTTGACAAAAAGACATTTCCCCAATGCCATTTTGCATAGCCAGGAATGAAGAAAGATTTTCTGCTTAAGTAATTATTCTGTCATATGAGTAATGAATTCCACAGAGCCTTGGAATCCAGAAGAAACACATGTTGAAAATATGTGAAAATGTCTTAAATATTTATGGAATTGAACTGAGATATGAAAACACAATCAGAAATTGTATTCTCATGTTTCATTTATTTTACTGTTTACAATATCTCAATGAAGACATTCATAGTCACACAAATAGTGTTTTTTCTCAATAAAAAATGTCATTTATTTCTGGACCTGTTAATTTTTGTATTAGTCAAAATATTGGTATAATCTCCTTTTCTTTACCCCTAATTATTTGCAATGGCTTTATTCTGGGAAAGATAGGAATTTTGTGAACAAAACAACAAATTGTAATTTTTAATTCAATTCCTGTACAATACTATTTTGACCTGTGTGATGTTAAAATCATTCATGGGGATTTTGGTACTTGCATTGTTAAGGAAAAAAATACATATTTTAACGAAACAAGAAAAATAATAATCACAATAATTTAACAACTACTTCTGGCCCAACGGAGAGTTCTATGCTTCCCTTTTTCACAAAGGGGCCGCTGGCTTATGCTTGAAGCAAATGAAGTCCTTAGAGAGTCTGACCTTTTAAGTGACACTTTAGTCTCTCCCCTCCATACTCTTTCAGTGTCTTTGTCCTTTTTACCCCCACCTGGAACCCAGAAAAAAAAACATTTCAAATTTAGATTTATCTCATGTCTAGAATGTCCCTAAAAAACATAAAGGTTTTCAATCTGTAATATAGACCAGCTAAAGGAGAGCTACATCTAAAGACAGATTGGCAAATAGAATAATTAAATGTTTAATTAAAATATAAAATAGCAAATCATCAATTCTATTTTTATATTTTGAGTGGTTGATACTTAAACCATTATGATATGGAAAAATTATTTGTGGAATTTTGTTTAGTCATTTCATTCATGTCTGATGACCCTATTAAAGGTTTTCTTCACAAAGATATTGGAGTAGTTTGCCATTTCCACTGTGACAGCACAACGTAACTGCCCCATTTGTAGAATTTCTGATTAGCTATTTTCCTCAACTCTTGTTCTTAACTTGTTCTTTTCCCCCTAACTTTCCCAATAACTCCCTCAAAGTTTATGTCTTCTTCTGATCAGTTGTATGATCAACTGCTGCTGCTGCCAACTGAAAATTCATCATTCAACTATCAATTCTGACTCAAGGACCCAAGAGCTCCAGAAATCTTGAATCCTTGAATCTTTGTCCAAGCCTGGAAATGTTTACATAAGGTTTACTCTTTGGTCACAGGTTCAGAAAAAGAAACACAAAGTAGAAGAGGCCTGAGGCTCAGGTTCAAGCTTACTTAGGCAATATGTGTTCCTGCTTCTGTGGTTACCAAGCTGATTCAGCTGTAAGGGGGGATAAAGAAGGGTATTTTCCCCCAATGGGAAGTACAAGAAAGAGCTTCCACAAAGTCCTCATATGCAGGTACATATGAAAAGAGAAAGCACCAGACATCTGAGTCACTCTTTTTATAGACATGTTACTTCTTGTACTTAATTAAATAGGAAGAACTGAGTAACTAGTTCTTTTAAGAGTTTAAATAAGACAGATAAAGTCAAATTATCAAAATGAAATAGAAATATCTAATATCAGTGAAGTACTTGTGACCATAATATCATAAAATTAATGTTGTAAGGGACTCAGAAGTCATCTAGTACAAACTTCTTATTTTGCAGAAGAAAAAATTGAGATCCATTGGGATTGAGAGTCATGTCTCTGATCACATAGGCAATAAGAGATAGGGCCAGGATTTGTTTACATTAGATATTATTTAAATTATCCTGGTAAGAGGAATGTTTTTTTAAGAGAAAAATTTAACACTTCCTGCTTTAATGAAACATTTCTCTATCACAGATACATAAAAGTTGACATGTTCTGTAGCTAGTATTTCCTAGAGTTAGATTGTTTACATAACTTTTTCTAAAGTATTAAATCACTAAGTCAGAATTCTAAATCACCAAATTCTGCCCTTTTCTTCCTTCTCAGTTCAATTCAATTCTAGGAAGTCTTATCTCTTAGAAATGCTGTTGTCCCTGAAGTTGTGAAGATCTGGGTTTGAACCATGCTTCAGATACTTACTAGCTTTGTGATCCTGAACAAGTACTTAACATCTCTGAAACTCAGATTCCTTATATGTAAAGCAGAATAATGCAAGTACCTACTTCACAGGCTTTGAGGAGGATAAAATGAGGTAGGTATTTTGTAAAATGTTATACATAAGTGGTAGCTTTTATTTAATTCAACAAGCAGCTATTAAGTTTCTACTTTATGCAAGAAACTTCATATATATGAAGGTTCTTATATTAAGCCATAGAATGTCTCTTTTCCATATGTAAAGAGAGGCTTCCCTGCTGGTGGATATACACATGATATCCCTTTCCAACAAAGCCTGCAGTGCTAGATTTCCACATCAGTGTTATGGATTTCCATAGAATCACTGATTTAACCCGCACCTAGAAGAGAGGTTGGAATAATTCTTATGTCACACTCACTGGCCCCAGAAGCATGTACTTATGTCAGTCAATCATCCATTCAGTGGGAAATTTGCATTCAGATTGTTGACAAAAGAATGCATAGAAAGTTTTTTCCCCTCATATTTTTACAGTGATTTGTTGATATTAAGATCATTTAGTCCCTTTTGTCTTTAACATGTAAACAATGCTATTGTAGTGGTGATATATTTTCAACATTTCTTGGGTAAATTGAGGGAATAAGAATAAGTACATTCACCATTTTTTGGCACTTGCTACAGTTGACACATAGATTTTAGTGGCAAAAATGGTGACTTGTTAGTGTGTCCCATTAATATGTCTAAGAAGAGTAGTAGTGAGTGAAGATTGCGTGTCCATTGAATTTTTGTTTTCAAATTTGAACTAAAACAACTATTTTGTAAGTATATCTATGTTAATTTGTTAATGTCCCAAAGGAAATTCCCTCAGACCAATTTGGATAAAGTGTGGAATAGAGGAGTACTTTTGACACCATAGTTGAGACAGAAGCAGCATTTTCCAATCCTGCTGAGGTTTCCTCATTTATTATAAGAAAGAAAACAAAACACAAAAGGCTCTTTTCTACATTTTAGTGACTAATACAGTAATTTGATGTAAAAGGAAGATTAGAATTAAAAGGTTCTTGAAATTAGAATTCTAAGTTTTTCATGGTTAAGGATAACCAACATATATGCACATATACGTATGTGCATATATACACATACACATGTGTCTATATGTGCATATATGTATATACTTATATGTGTATATATGCTATATATATATATATATATATATATATTTGTCTGTCAGTATACATATATACTGACAAACAAATGCCATAGGATATATATCAAAATATCTATTTAAAACTGGACAATCGGCATTATGATCCACTTAGTTTTTCCATCATGAATTGATAGACCAAACTCATTTAAGTATTTAAATATCTCTTTCAGGAGCTTCTATAAGTTTAGTGACCTTGAATTAATCATTACACAATCATCTACAAATAGGAGTATCTGGAAGACATAACTGATAACAAAAACAACAAAAAAGACAACCCTTTTTTGACTTGTACTCCCTGCTGAATGAGTAATCTAATAGTAGTTTCTACCTTTTGTGATCATATATAGTCTTACTGTATGCTTCACCTAAAATTTATTTTAGAGTGCCACTGAATAGGATTATTTCTCATTCCAAAGAGATTAAATAATTTTCATGTATAGACATAAAATCTAAGTGTAAAAGAGCTTAGAAAATATTTTGACTTGCTCTATCTTTTAAAAAATAATCATCAAACAATAAACTGAATGAGATAGTCAGAGAGTGCATTTTTTTACTTTTTTAAGGAATCAAATGTTGCAACCTACTTTTGAATATCTCTTATTAAAGTTTTATTTGTTTATTTCCTCTTAGTACCCTCATGAAGGATGCCCTCAATCCATATCTAGATAATTCTCATAAAGATTTTTGTATGCAGAGTAAACATTTGGGACATTAATTATTGATACTCTTTTGGTTGCCTTCAAAATTAATAAGATTAAAAATCATTTCCCCTATAACTTTGGCATATTATCCCATTCAAATATGATCCCTCAAGGCACAAATAATTGGGACAATGCCATTATTTGTCTCCTCTGTATATTCTTTTAAAAAAAAAAATCCTTTTGTTTATTTTTACCTTGCATCATTCATTTCCATGAGATTTTGAATTACAAATTTTCTCCCTGTCTTACCCCTACCCACCACCTCAAAACAGCAATCCCACTGTAGACCCCCTCCCTCCAATCTGCTCTCTGCTATATCCTTCCCCATCACCCTTCTGACTTTCCAGTAGGACAAGATGGATCTTCCTACCCCAGTACCTCTATATCTTATTTCCCAGTTGCATGTAAATAATAATAATGAAAATTATATATATATATACATATATATATAAAATATACATACATACATATATATTTTTTACATTTGATTTTAAAACTTCAAATTCTAGATTCTTTCCCTTCCTCCCTCATCACCCACCCCCATGGAAAACACAAGCAATTCAGTACAGGCCATACATGTGTAGTTACACAGAACATCTCCATAATGGGCATATTGTGTAAGTCTGACTATATTTCTCTCCTTCCTATTCCGCGCCCACCTGTTCTATTCTCTACTTTGTCCCTATCCCTTTAGAGAAGTGTGTGCTTCTAACAGCCCTTCCTCCAATCTGCATTCCACTCCATCCTCCCTCCTCTCATTCCTTTCCCCCCTACTCTTGTGTAAGCCAAGATCATGATTTCTACAAGCCAATCCTTAGTTGTGAAAACTGCAGGTGTTTCTGCAATACAGTTTTGTCTTTGGGAGGAACTGAGGGACACTGGAAGTTTTCATTTGGGGAAATAAGTTTTGTTAGACACCAGGAGAAAAATGATACTGTTACTCTAAACTACTGAGGATATCTCGGATTCAACAAGCTCTATGACAGGGCATACAAGTCTGTGGTTCTCATTTCCTCTGTTGCCCTTAAGAAAGACTTGTAGTTTCCATGTATGGGCACAGAGAATATGGAGCTTTTGTGATAATGGCAAACTCTTGAAAGAGCTATCATTTGTCCCATTAGAAGGACTACTCATATTGATCATGAATCCTTTGAAGTATTTTCAAGTGTATATTCTTGGGCTGACCTATAAAGGAAATTCTACAAAGTGTCAGCAAACCTTAGAATTCTCTTCATTACTGAATTATCCAAATTTGGTTGATCTAGAGAGCAAAAAGGAGACAAATTGTGGTCCTATGCAGGTTGTTTCATATCTCTAAAGATCTCTTGCATATAACAAAAGGCAATTGATACATTCTAGAAATATGATTGGAAAAATAAGTAGGTTGGTTAATTGCAAAACTTAGGGATAGAAGATGAATAGAGCATTTGATGCACTCACTGATACTCAAAGAGCAGTAAGAGATCTAGAGGTGGGGCTTTAGCCTATTGATTTGACCCTTTTTGGTTGATGTAAAAAGACATGGAGAAAAATGAAAGGTAGAGTCTGCATTTGATCTTAGTGTCAGCTAAGTGGTACAATTGATAGAGTATAGGCCAGCTAGATGGTACAGTGGATAGAGTCCTGGTCCTGGAGTCAGGAAGAATTGAGTTCAGATCTGGTCTGAGATATTAAGAAGCTGTGTGATCCTGGGCAAGTCACTTAACTTCTGTTTGCCTTTGGGTTTCTTACCATAAATTGAGGAGAAATGGTACTACCTTCTAGGGTGGTTGTTATGATCAAATGAAAGAATATGTGTGAAGTGTTTAGCATAGTGCCTGGCACATAATGAGCCTTATATAAATGTTAGCTATTATTAGCTATTTTTATGGGCCTTAAAGTCAGAAAGAGGGAGTTAAAATCCTGCCTCATATATTTACTAGGCCAGTCACCCTGGGAAAATCATTTAATGTCTTTCAAGCCTTGGTTTCCTCATTTGTAAAATGAGGATAATAATAACTTTCTCTGAGTGTTATGAGGATAAGATGGAGTTAACATATAGAAAACATTTTGAAAACCATAAAGTGCTCCATAAATATTTATTATTAGGAAGTTTAATGACTGTAAAAGTGATATGGGTGGATCTGTGCTTGAAAACTATCACTTTTCCAGTTGTACAAAGAGTGATTTGAAGTAGAGGGGTGTGTGTGTGTGTGCGTGTGTGTGTGTCTGTGTGTCTGTGTGTGTGTGTGTGAGAGAGAGAGCAAGACAGAGAGACAGAGACAGAGACAGAGAGAGAAACAGAGACACAGACAGAGAAATACAGAGAGAGAGAGAGAGAGAGAGAGAGAGAGAGAGAGAGAGAGAGAGAGAGAGAGAGAGAGAGAGCCTGGAAGCAAGGATTAATTAGATTGTTTCAGTATCCCTGGTGAGAGGTCATGAGGTCCTGATCTTGGGTGAGGGCGCATAAAATGTTGAAAATGGTAGTAATATTAGAAACCTGAGTGAAAAGAACAGTGGTTCCCTTGACAGAAATATCAATAATCTTAAGCATAGTATTCCATTTTATCAGAAGTTAAAGACCTGAAAAGTCTTACAAGTTATTTTCAAAATTTCCACAAGAATTATATCAGTTTTTCTTCAAGTACTAGTATTAACACAAACAAAAACCAGCATTGAGATTAAAAAGTTATTACTTGATCTATTTAATGACATTTCTATTTGACTCATAAAATCATATAATTTTAGAATAATTGACCATAGATAAATTGTCTATGCCACTCCCTGCATTTTAAAGAGAAGGATATTAACTTTCTTGAGTTTTGAGATTGAGTTTGAGATTGAGATTTGATTAAGACCCTAGTGATCTAGTAGCAGAGCTTTAACTAGAGATTGTCTCTCTTCCTCCTACACATCACTTTTGCTGTTTTTTTTTTTTTATTACAAATATATGTTATTTAAGATGCATTATGTTAAATATGTTTTTGTGGAATAGCCATGGAATTCTACCCACATTTGTAAAATAAATTCCATAGGAAATTGTGTTCTAAGTCCAAACAACCAAATTAAAAATGAACTTTGGGACATAATCTACTTGTAAGTTGGGAACTGCCTGTACTGATTAAATAAACCATCTGTTTTTAACACTGTGATCAACAGTGAGGAATAGTGAATTGGGTGCTGAATTTGGAATCAGAAAGATGTGCAATTAAATCTTGAACTCCTTAACTATTTAATGGCCATGGGAAAATCACATAACTTCTCTGCACATCAAATTTCTTATAAGTTATGGATAATGATATCTGTATTATGTAAGTTTGTTACTAGACTCAGAACATATGCATTTTATGTTTCTTGTGTGATAATAAAAACGCATATGAAGTACCATGAAAACCTTAAAATGTTATATAAATGCATTTTGTCATATCATTACAATTATTTCCCTTGTGTTTTGAGAGAAATCATAATTTCTCCCTTGTGTTTAATAGCCTATTATTAAACTAGGGACCAAGGATTTTCACCTTTTCTACTTCCTTATTCAAAAATCAACCATTGTGGGAAACCTTGGTAAAAAACTTACCCAACCAGGTTGAAAGAATTGATGACTTTCTGTTCATTGTGTTTGGTCAGAAAGGTTTGGTATAAAAAATGGATTCCCTCTTTGATATGTATATTGATATGTCTCTTTGACTAAGACTTGAATCATCCAAGTCACATTCTCCCAGTACTCTCATTAGAGTGAGCCCACATCTTATTACAATATTCAATGTTTTCTCATTAATTGCTAACCAATTAGAGTTGATTGTCACCCTCTAGAACACCCACTTTTCCAAGGACATATAAGTTGTGAGCCTGCCACCATGAAAATCTTTGGCATTCAAAAGTGCCATTGATCTCTTTTATTACTAAAATGCTTATATTATTAATAAAATTATTAACTACCCAGAAACTTATCTCCTAAACTTTTTATATGTCACAATTAAGAAAGTCAATGACTAGATAAAACCTCAAAACACTATTTAGATTTTGTGACTAATATTTATTCTTATTTAACTTTATAATATGCAAGAAGTCACCAAGTTTTAAAAACTTAAAACTCTATCAAGACTTTTGGGATACCTTGTATTTTCTACACTTGAGGAGTCATTAGGGAATATAGTCATTCTTAGATAAAATTTCCTCCTTTCTACTTAGATATATGAGGAATTTCTGACTCAGAGATTTCCTGGGATGGAATTCTTTGTTGTTTGAACAGTGTGAACTCAATTGGAGAGAAAATACCCATGGTTTGACAATGTATATGCATAAGACCACTAGCTGGATGAATTGAAGATATGTAAATTTGGAGCTTTGTTTTGTTTTATTTTTTGGTCTCTGTTAATGCATTTGTGACAATCATCCATTTGTAATTTGTAATGCCAAGCAAAGGAAACTTCCAAGGTTCAGATTACCAGCACAGTAAACCCCATTAATTCAGCAAACATTCACAGAACAGAAAAAGTCAAAATACAGTGTAACTTGTTCATTTAGGAAGTAAGTTCTGAATTCAATTGCAAAGTATCAAGGTCCAAGTATCCCACCCCTGGCCAGTATATTAGTCAAAGTAGCCCATTCCTGGGCAGTACATTTAGTCAGTCAACAAAGTCTCTCCTCTCAAATGGAGATTAGTCTCCAGTCATAAATAAAGTACATCCATTTGGTCAATTAGAGAACACAAATCAAAGCCTTCTCACCCCTGAATCTCAAAAGGGGCAGGAGAGCACCAAAGGTCATCCACTCTTAAGTTAAAAAAAAGTTAAGATATCATCTCAGCATTGAATACCCAAGGAAAGGCCCTTCTTTCATCTTCACTCAAGGCAAGCCCTCAACAATCTCAGTTCCTGGGGAGACAAGGCTCAACAAAGCCATAGCCAGTGTCCTCGTCAAGTCACTCTCTGCCTGTAGAACAGTCCCAGAACTCCTGAAAACATCAGCAAGACCCTCTTCCTGGATTTCTGTAAACATACAACAGGAAAATCCTCCTTTAGGGCTTCTGAACCAACAGCCATGTTCTAGGACCTCTACAACAGCAGCATTGTCCTTCAGCATTGGGTGAATCTGGCAAAACAACATCAAAACAGACAGA
>JAQQSV010018568.1:0-11374 GCA_028646515.1 Pseudochirops corinnae | reverse complement strand
ATCTGTTTTTCTGTTTGTTTGTAACTTCTGTTTGTATTCTCTGAAGTTCAGGGTGCTGACTTTTCCCCCTGAACTAGGTAAATGATATGTTTGATTAAAGTAAGATTGTTAACCCATTTTGAGTTGCTTTCCTTTAGAAAAGCAGATCTAAGAACCTGTGCTAGTAGCCGCCCTAGGTATGCTAGGATGCTTGCTGTTACACATGATTGCTCGCTACCACGGGGATGGGGGGAAAGGTAGGGGAGAAAATCTGAAACTCAGGTGAATGTGGAACCGAATCTTGTAAATTAAAAGTAAATAAACAAGTCATTTAAAAGAAAAAAAAAGAATGTAAGCTCTGTGAAGGCAAATGACTATCTGGCTTGTTTGTACAGTTATCTCCTTCCACATTGCAGGGATTAAGGGCACAGCACCCCACAATCTGGGAAATCCATGTAAGATTTCTTGGCCTTCCTTTTGTAGCAAAGAAGTCTGAATTTGTTTTCTTTTATGGGGTATTTACAGTACCTTATTGTAAAATCGTGGTTAAGCGTTTGGTGATAGACTCTATATCGTCTACTGGATTTTGACTACCATCACGGCTTTGGCAAAACTCCCCCAAAAAATTCTCTTTTAATTTAGTAAGTCAATCAATGATATATTGAAACTTTGATAGGGTAACTTAGGATCACTATATTTACATTCTCTGTTCTTAGTGCTATGCCAGAGTAAGAACTTAATAAATGCTCTTCCTCCGAATTTAAATATGAAATCCTCTGTTTGGCTTTTAAGGCCCTTCTCAACCTGTCCCCTCCCTGCCTTTACTGTATTCTTACTCTTTACTTCCTTCCAGGTACTCTGAGCTCCAGGGACATTGGCTTTCTTATTAACTGGTCCTCACACACAACAACACTTCATCACTTGCTGCCCCCCAACACCTGGAATGGTCTCCATCCTCATCTCAGCGTTCTTTTGTTTCTCTGGCTTCCTTTAGGATGTTGCTCCAATGTCACCTTCTGCAGGAAGTCTTTCCCAGTCCTCTGCAAGACTATCACAGGGGAGGAATGAATCCTACCTTCAGGGAGCTTATTTTTCTCAGCCAGTAGAGATTTTTTTTCATGTTTGGATTGTGCTAGTTGGTCACTAAAATTCTGTCTCCTTTCTCAAATTCTGTGATCTAGATGTTCTAATTCTTCTGCTAACCAGTTGTATCACCTTGTAGGCAGACCAAGGGGAAGAGTTCCTCCATCTCTCAGATTTATGAGCTGATAAGTTATATTAAGAAGAGACAGATACCAACATCCACAAGGACTGTAACAATGTAAAAGGAAGAACAGATAAGAATGAAACTAAATACTATATAATCATAATAACCAAACTCGTCCCCATTCAAAGGATAAGAGGATGTGACTATTCTCTCTCTTTGTAACAGTGGGGAGTAAAGGCTTGGAGTATCGTCTATATTGTAAGACTCATTCAATGTACTCGTTAGTTATGCTAAACTGTTTCTTCTCTCTTTAAAAAAAATGTCTGTACAAGGAATATTTAGAAATTAAGGTACTGTTAATAAAGGAGGTCTGTTTTGTTTTTTTTTTTATTTAAAGGTGATATTTAGTTGTGTGCGCACACACACACACACACACACACACATACATCCTTACTTTGAAAAATAGTATGACAGGCCAGTTGTCTTAACTCACACAAGGTACTTAGATTTAAAATAAGTGGCCAATTTAGAAAAGAAGGGGTCACTGGCTATCAGCAAAATATGAAAGGACCTATCAGAAACTCCAAGGAAAGAAACAATGTGAAGGGAGATAAATCATCTCATGGGAAAATCAATCTCATATCAAAGAGGTGGCATAAAAAGTTAGTGGAACCACCAGAAAGGCAAGAGGTCTATGTAGGGAGTTTCTCCAAGATTTTTCTCATCCAAATTTTTGCAAGGAAGACCTCCCCCCGTATACTGATGGAGCCCCTCTGGTTAATGACCACAAAGGGTTGGATTGTATTATGCTCTGAATAGTTAAAGGAACTTCCAAATTAATGAGATGAGAGATCCATTTTAGTGTTGGAGTAGTTGGTTGTTTATTATGGACTAAGCTAATGGCTCAATAATGGAAGGAACAGAAGATTAAGAACAGAGCAATTATAAGTGTTAAAGTTATACCATCACAGCTTTCTTTTTTCAATAAGGCTGTGTTCATTTGTTTTATCCACCCTCCTAATTCATCCTATTTGTCAAAATAAATCTACAGGAACTAAAGAGCATCTTCACTGAAATAAACTAAAGCCCTACCTTACTAGGACAATGGTTATTATTATAGCAATTGTTATTATTGCTATGCATTTCCATAACTTATCTCCTAATTAGCTCATAATCATTTGAGTGGAAGCCTACCATAGTCCCAGAGATAACACAGTAGATGATTTAAAGATGTATTTTAAATAAGCCCAAATCCTTGCTGTGAATCATCCTTACTGGCAGAATAAATCCTAGTGGCAACTAGTGCAAAACAAATTAATTAATACTATTTAGATGTCAATAGAAATTTAAACATGAACTTGTTGACACAAAAATACAGCAGGTAGCTTAGTTTTCTAAATCTAATAGGTGCTTCATTATTTCTGCTGAATGACAGATTGACTTGGTCATTCTAGCCCTCCCAAGTCACAAGCACCATGGTTAACCCTCTTATTGCATCAAGGAGCTTTTAGATGTGTTAGCTTCTCCTCAGCCCTCAGATTTAACATGGCATTGTAGTGCAGCAGAGTTGTAACTAAGAATATATTCACTTGGAGCAAAAACAATACGTGTCTGTGTCTGTGTGGTCTATGTGTTAAATGAGAAGGGAGAGTAGGGTTATAGCCAATGGCACAGAGGACGGTCCCATTGTAGAACGCCAGGAATGGTGGTATAGTTCTTGACCCTCTGGGGATTGGCATTGAAAGTGAGCCTTGTAAGAGGGAGGTCAAACCTATAGTACAGATGTTATCTCCCAGGAGGAGTTGTGCTGCAAGGTGGATCCAGTCTATAGATAACCACAGAGTCAGATAAGAGACCATCAGTCACTATGAGGATGAAGCAAACCAGCCTAACTAAAAGGTACAAGACTTCTAAGAGAGAAGCAAGATCTGGCGTGTACCCAGAGAATAAAATTACCCCAAACACACCATTTCTCCTTAGGTTCCAGTGGAGATAGCCTAAGACTGAGCCCGAAAGCCCTGGGAATTGAAGTGCCCCCTACAACACTGCTGCTTCAAGTCCAGAAACTGCAACAGTCATGAAAGGAATCAGTTCTTGTGACAATACAACCTCACGACCACTTCCTTATTAATCACAGTCACTGAGTACCTAGAAAGTAAAATTCTTACCACCAGAGCCCTTGGTAATGTCAAATGGATCAACATCAGGAATGGATAGGATTGTATCAGTGGAAATAGCATTTTTAAAATTGTATTACCATCTGTTTTTGCTACTGGGCCGTAATACCACAGGACCATTCCCTTGGATTTGCAGCTGAACCCACCTATGGGTGCTGTCTCCCTCTAGTAGAGTGAGTTCATTGAGAGTAAGGGTTGTTTTGCCTTATCTATTTGCATCTCTGATACCTAGCATGGTGCCTTGCACATAATAAGCACTTAATGTTTTTTCATTCATTGGTGGAGAAAATATATTTCCCTCCTGTGTTAGTAGTCTGGACCAAAGATCCATTTGTTCCATGTTAATTACTGATCTCATTCTTATTTTGTAGATAAGAAGCTTCAGGAAAACAGAAGTTATAGACCTAACCCAAAGATATAGATGCAGTACAATGGGAAAGTAAGAATAAATATTTCTGCTCTTGGTTCCATTCCCAGACTCAACTCAAACATTTATTAAGTACTTATATGTGTGAGGTATGAGTGGCTTTGTTCCTGAGGCTGCCAAAAAAATAATAATAACAAATTCCATCTCTCAATCCAAATTTTTAGCGGAGTCCATCTCTATTGCCAGCTTGTTCAGAAGTCTTTTTAAAACTAATAGAAGATCTCAGTTCAGGGTGGTATCTAGTAGATTCTTTCTCCTCTTTCCCCTCACCTGAAATACCTGTATAGCCAGAAAGGTCTGCTAAGAAACCTGAAAAACATCTTCTTGCAGGCTGCCTTGTTCATGACATTGCCATAGGTGGCTCACTTTTATGAGCATGAAATTCACACACATCTAAAAAAGGTTTTAAGAGCTTTATAGCATCAAATATAGAGCCCTGTACACATTACTTAAGTGTTATTACAGTTTTGTTAGAAGGGTCCAGGAGTCATTACAATGTCAATTACAGTGCCTAGATATACAGAATGCAAGTCATTATGATATCACTGAAAGTATCTTACACACTTCTATAAATATGGAGTCATTAGGATGCCTATTACTGAAGCTTCATATGCGCCCACTAAAATCTAAGGGAACTATTACAGTGTCAAAGGCAGTATCTCATACATTTCAATTGACACCCAAAAGAGCTGTTCTAATGTAAATTGCTTTGGCTCACACTTTTTTTTTTCTCCTGTTACAATGGATTTTTCTTTTAATGCCATAGACTATTATAAGCCTGACATAAATCAGTCTATCATCACTTCAGTTGGATAGAAGCTGACATTCTCAACTTGTCCCCAGACTCAGCAAAGATTTAACAAGAACTTTAGAATGGTTAGCTCAGCTTAATGTTATAGGTTCTCTCAGTGGTACCCAGATGTCTCTTGCTTTAGTAGCTAAGGAACTAAAAGACCCTAGGTGTGATTTCACCAATGGATAGGTCTGAGGAAGCGGGAGGTAAAGAAACGTAAGTCTGACCCATGTGGAGAGTCCGGTACTTTAATACTTTGATAATCCGATGTTTTTATATGTTGGATCTTCCTGCAATGGTTTAGATTACAACCCATTCATGTCTGCCCAGCCTATGAAACTCTTGCCCCATGCTTTTCCCACAAATATTTCACAAGGGGGCTATCAAACTTCCTCTCCATCTCTTGACATTGCAAGAATACTAATGGAACTGGCTACCGGCTATCCCTTGCTCTTGCTTAAATGACTTAAATTCTTTCTGTTCATACATTTCTCAAATAACATACCTGACATTACTTCTTCTACACAAGTCTTCTTTTGTAATGTGTCTGCCCATGCTTATCATGCCCCTCTCCATTAGCCTTTACATGATCCTCAACCTGAATTCTTCAGCAACACTTATAATATATGCATTGCTGTTGTTGTTTCTCTTTAACAATGGCTCTTCCAAAAAACTTACTTTCACCTGAGAACCAGGAACCCAGGGGGCATTTCTACATACCATGGGTAGAGTTAAAAGAAGTTCCAGATATAACTTTGAATTCCATAGTTACTATAGAGACACTGAACCTTGGTGTTACTGTAATGTACTATTTTGTCTGTAGTATCACACATAGGTAGCTGAGATAGCCTTATAAATTTCAAACTTTTATGTCTTCTCTGTTTTATAGTACAATGTCATAACCTGTAATGATATGATGCATTGTTATAGAAGTTGTCAGACAGTGAAGTCTGAATATTTTTTTAAAAGATTTGCCGTTACTAAACCATACTGGAAGAGGAAAAAAATACCTTCAAAGGGACATAGATCTATAATTTTGTACCAAGAACAGAGCAAGTTAATGCATTGAGACATTAAGAGTTATTGGAGTTTCAACTCATTTCATTGGAGTAGGAGAAATTAGGGCCATCACCCCAGTCCCTCACCGAAGGATAAAATGATGTGCTTTAGCTGTGCCTACATTCTAGCTGCTGAATGCTTTCCAACTGCACTGACCCAAAGTATATTGCCCAGCATTTTCCCTTTCTGAGTTCCCATAGACATTCCATTCTCAGTTTATATCTCATTTACTGAAAGACAGCTTTGGGGCACCCAGTTAAAAGTCACAAAGGAAGGAGAGAGAGTGAAGTGTGACTACCTAAACTAAACCTGAAAGTTAGTAAAGTAGAACGTCATTCCTCTGCCAATCTGAACAACCATCATTATTCTAAATAGAGGTGTGCTCTGCTTCGTGTGATAGTTCTTTTTTGATGGGGATCTGTGATCTAATCCACTTTAAGTTCCTGAGGGAGTCTGGATGTTCATGTCTGGGCAGATAAAAAGCAGGCCTCTAAGTGAGCAAGCTGATTGTTGTTCAGTCATTTCAGTCATGTCCGACTCTTCCTGACCCCATTTAGGGTTTTCTTGGCAAAGATACTGGAGTGGGTTGCTGTTTCCTTCTCCACTTCATTTTGGTAGGTGAAGAAACTGAGGCAGACCAACTAAGGAAGACATGGAGCTAAATTCAACTTCTGGTACATACTGGTTGCATGACTCTGGGCAAACCTCTTAACTTCTCAATGTCCCCAGGCAACTTTCTAAAACGATAATTTGCAGAACAGGGCTATTCTGCATAGATAAAGGAAGTTTCCTACTTCAATGAAATCATAGGGACTCATGAACTCACCACTCCCCTGCAAAAGTGGAAATAATGGAACTTGTAGTCTGGAAATGCTCAATGGTGATTGGAACCTTTTCTGGAACTTATAGCTTCAGAGAGTTCCCTGATGCTCTAAGAGTTTAATTGAATTAGTAGGAGTTAGATATCAAACTTGATGTTCCAGACTACACAGCAAATCTTCTAAGCACCATGCAACACTGTTTCTTCTATATAACACATATTCCCGAAAAAAGTTTCTGTATAAGTTAATTTTTATAAGTCAATCTATCATTCATCCCAGTTGCAATTTCACTGTTCCCTTATCTTTGTTTCTCATGGATCTAATAAACTTTGAGCAGAAACTTAAAGGTAGTGTAACAAGGGCTGTTACCCACACGTAACATGGGGTTATCTTTGTATGAAGGGAAGCAGAATAGACATCTGTAGCCTTTTCTCAACCACCCATTTCCAAAGGGGATTTTACTTCCTGCCAGCAAGGGAAGGAGGTAGAGCACAGAAACTTGTCCACTATCATTTCCTGAGAGAGAAAGAGAGAGAGGAGAAAGAGAAAAAGAGAGAGAGAGAGAGAGAGAGAGAGAGAGAGAGAGAGAGAGAGAGAGAAAGAGACAGACAGAAAGACAGAGAGAGAGAGAGACAGAGAGAGAGAGAGACAGAGAGAGAGAGAGAGATAGAAATTAGGCTAGATTTATATTTATCTGTTCCCTTAAATATTGTTAGTCTAGGGCAGGGCTTCTTAAACTTTTTCCACTTCAAGACCCCTTTTATGAGTTTTGACATTGTTGGTTAGCATTGCCTGGCCTTAGGGCATGGGCAGGGCAAAGCAGGCATGCTTTATGTTCAGAACCAAGGCTGCAGTGAAGTTGTGTGATGCAACATGGGCAACTGCTGCCAGAAACACCTCCGATTCATTTTGCATTTGATTTTTGATTAATTTTTGGTCACTGCACGTTCAGAAACCTTTTACTGTTGCCAAATTTTTCACAACCCTATATGTAGCTGTGAACCACAGCTTAAGAAGTGCTGGTCTAGAAGATGTAGGTGGCAGATTTAAGCTAAACTTATGAACACTGTTCACTGAGGGAAGGAGAACCCCAACCTTTATACCTAAGACTACCTTCCCACCAAAATAACAACTCTGCAATGAATATACACATATCAGATAGCAAAGGAACCCACTTGTCCAAATCAATAGCAAGATAGGAATCATAGAAAGCATACATTTGTTGTTCATTCATTGCAGTCATGTTCAACTCTGTGATCCCTTTTGGGGTTTTCCTGGCAAATTTCCTTCTCTAGCTCATTTTACAGATGAGGAAACTTGAGACAAACGGAGTTGAGTGACTTGTCCTGGATCACACAGCTAGTAAGTGTTTAAGGTTAGATTTTAAATGAGGTCTTTCTGACTGCAGGCCCAGCACTATATCCACTGGTGTACCTAGCAGCCAGAAAAGTATACACAATATATATATAGCAATAAAGTAAAGGTTCAAGGTAACTCAGCTCAACCAAGAGAGATAGTCCTAGATCTCACCCAGGGGGATGTTCCCCAAAATCTCTAATGTAGTGAGCCAGGAAAGAGACATGGAGAATGCCAGCTCCTCTCATGTCAACTTCTTCCAAGAGTCTTTTCCTTTAGTAATCTGAAATAAAGTTGACATCATCTTTCTTCTTAGTTGAAGATGGAATCCAGAAGCAACTACAGAACCTAAAAACTGAAAAAGCCTACAGAAAATGAAGAGACTCAAATAACTAGAAAGGAGCAAACTTTTCTCTCTCAGATACAATGTATTGAGAGAGAGAGAGTCTCTGAGCAACCAGCTTTGAGACTTGGGTTACAATAGCAGGGAAATGTTTTCTGCAGAATATTACCTTTTGATAATGTGAATAATCTATATAGCTGAATAAGCAGTTAGATGCCTCAAGAAGTTAGTAATGACTTTGGGCAAATAAATCATTTTGACTATTATAAGTACCCAAAGTAACTATAAAGGACATATGAAGAAAGATACTATCTGCATCCAGAGAACGACCTGATAAATGGATGTATAGAATAATTCTATGTACATACATACACACACAATTTATGTCTAATAGTAGTCATGTCTAGCACAGGGGGTAAGGATAGGAAGGCATGAAGAAAAAAAAATTTACAGCATAACTTAATTATATATTTAAAAGGAATAGCGAGTTGTACATAATAGATTTGCAGGTTCATGTGCAATCATCCTTTTTTTATTATATAATGCAAATGCTTGTATCCCATAAATTAAAAATAAAATAAATTTTAAGAAGTTGGTAATGACCAAAAAAGTGGGAGTCCTAGACCAAAGCCCGAAAGAGTCCCACTAGAAAAGCTGCTTTTAGAAAAGTTTTGTCACCAGACACAGAATGACCTAAGGACAAGAATATGGCTCCAAGAGAGTGTTTGGGGAAGAAAGAACCTGTATTCCTAAAGTTTTCCTCTTAGGTACAGATGTGTTGACTTTCTGTTAAAGACAAAATGGTCTTTAAAGTACACAAAGCAATCCTGGGAATACAGATATTACAACTCCCTTTATGCAACTCCTAAAGAAAGGAAAACTTTCCAGATCAGTAGTGCATATTTCTAATTAGCCTGCCTAATTCCAGTCTCTCTTCCTTCCAATATATTTTCAACATAACTGCCAAGTTAATGCTCCTAAAATATAGGTCTAAAGACATATCACTCCTCATTGCAAGAATCTACATTCACCTCTAGGAGAAAGTACAAACCTCTTTGCTTGGCATTTAAAGATTTTTGCCATGTGACTCAAGCCCACCTTCCTAGACATATGATCTCACCACCCTTTATGATGTCACACAACCAAATCAGCCTACTTACTGTTTCCTGAATTTGGCAGGCCATTTCCCATGTCCATGTTTTTGCACATGCATGTCTCCCATGCCTGGGATGAACTCATTTCTTACTTCTGCTTTTAAAATTCTTAGATTCCTTTAATGCTTAGTTTAGATGCCACTGATTACAGGAGATTTTCCTTAATGCCCCTAAATGTCAGTACTCTTTCCCTGATAAAATTATCTTATATTTATCTGTGTGCTATCTCTCTTAGCAGAATGTCAGCATTTCGAGGGGATGGACTGTTTTTAGTTTTTTATTTCATATTCACAAATGTAGTGCCTTCAAAATAGAGGCTTAATAAATGCTTGCATATTGGAATTAAATTGTACTATTCCCAAAGTTTCAACCCATTTCTTTTTGTGTTGGGTGGCAACACTTATAGACATCAACTGATTCCTCCTTTTGTCTAGTTTCCCACATAATCATTCTACACATATATTCTTGTTCAAGAGAATAAAAAAAAAAAAAAACAGGGTTCATTTGGCTCCCTTCACTCAAATACTCCAATTAAAACCAGCTTCACCCCAGGCATCTCACACAAAAGTCATGATACAATGGAAAATTATTAATTAATACCCCAAGGATATGGCCAGAAAATCTAGGTTGAGGAAGAGGACTATAAACTCTATGCATGCCTGAAGCCTCCCATGAGAAGGGCCTTGGTGTGGTGGGGGAGGGGATATGAAGTAAGGAAAAGTGAGTGAGGAAGAAGGTAAAGGAGAAAACTATCTACTATCAGCCCGAGGCTGCCAGAGTCATAATTAAGAACTTCAGGAGCATGTTTGAGATGAATCGAAGCACCTACAGTTTCTACAATCCATATCCATAGGTTTGAGACTAACCTATTCCCTTTTTACAATCGGGTCTGCAGATTGATCTAATTGCTTACTCCTGTCATCATTGTCAAGAGACAAAAAGCCAGAATCATAGAAATAAAAAATCCCATGGTGGTAAGTTTTTCTCTTTGTGGATGCCACTAACATTCATGTTCAATGTCCAATAGTAGAGTCAATTTTAATGTAATTTCTCCATTTGAAGAAATAAACTATTAACTGTAGAAGATACGTTAAAAAGTGATGTGAACTAATTAAAAATTCAAACGAACATAATTCTGCATGTGAGATCTTAAGCTTTGAACATATGTAGTTTTGTATTCACTCAAATAATTACCTCTTTACCATGTGGTCAAAGATAGACATTCTTTTTTTTAATGTGGAATGTAATGATTGCCTGTGCAAAGCCACAAACAAATTAATGCCTCCAGGAACTGAATCATACCCTGCCATGAAACTATATTGCCGTGCCAATTGCCCATTCAGAGAAATGTAATTTGTAAACATCAAAATAAATGCGACTGTTGTCATGTAAGCCTGTTCAAAAGGCCACATGTTGCTTGACACTACTTCAAAAAAACAATGATAATAATTGATAGTATGAGCAATGAAGTCTCCATTATTGATTTTAACTGACGTGGGACCAAAATGACTCGTCATTTTGAAACACTAGCTGTTGACGTAGAAAAATATTTTGTTAGGGAGAAGATTATGTATTTTTTAATCCTTCATATGGCCTGGGTTCAACTTACAGGGGTACCAGGACACTGGAGGCCACAATTAGAAAACAGAAATAATTCATTTTAAAGGTGATGTAAAAAAAAAATAATAATAAGAGATTAAATGGAACAACTCACATATCCAGCAGCAGCAAGGAGAAAGTCAAGCCAAGACTCTGAGAAACAGCTATGGAAGCCTTCTTACAATGTGGGATCTATCAGGATGGATGCTTCAACTGAGCATTCAATTGATTAGGGTGATTGCTTTTGTTCAGACCACCCTTAAGTACGGAGACCAAAGACCCTAGTTGTTCTTTAGGCAGTTAGAATGTAGGGAGTTGGGGGCGGAGCCAAGATGGCGGCATAGCAGCAGCAATATATCGCAGCTCTCACATAGCCACCCCCAAATACCCATGGAATAGGACTCTGGACCAACCTAGAACTTCAAAAACGCACACAGATACTTCCCACTAAAGTCAGCT